>JAUTXW010005391.1:1257500-1395513 GCA_030620095.1 Kuschelorhynchus macadamiae
GGTTTACGCCACTGTTGTGACTGTTATAGTTGTTATAATAAAGTTCGATTGAAAGTTTTAAAAAGACATGTCGCCAACGGTCAAGTAAAATATTTATTCTAGATTTACAGTTTATTTTTTGCCAATTAGGTGAATAAATGAATATAAAAACTTAAATTTTAAGAGATATTTTATAAATATAGTTAGATGTTTGCTTGTTTGTTTTTCCTGGTGAAGTACCACTTCACCTACTTCACCTGAATAGCCGCCACTGATTGTATCAACCCAAAAATTCAATCAATAATTTCCGATTTTATGAGCTTCAAATTGAGAGTAGAAGTTGAAAATCAATACGATCCCTCACTTTTTTTTAACCTAATATAAACCACTTTAAGCATTAGAATATATATAATTATACTGCAATTTGATCAGAAAGTAAATAAAATGAAATTTCTATGTCTGTTTCTAAAATAGTTAAATTTAATTTTGCTAAACAAACATTTGTTTGGCGAATGCAAAACAAATCTTGTCTTGATTGAACTTTTTGAGAGAATTAATTTACTTTGTCAGTGTATCTTAAATTTCATGTATTTACTTTCAATATAATTAATGTTTTCTAAACTCCAGACACTTGCTTAATTAACCAAGAAGTACACGTTATCTATAGCGAATTTACCAGATGAAAACGTAAATAATGATTTTGTGTACCTCGGATGTAAAATAGAAGCAACAGCTTTAGGCGGTATTTCTCTCATAGCTCCAATAATTCCGTATTTATATTATGCAAAATATGAGAGGCGCTTTAGACGTTCTACAGAAACCGTATTTCTATTTTCTACGTAAGCCTTAACAGCCTGTAAACCGATAGAAATAAATATTCCTCTAATCTATATCAAATAATAAACCATAGATAGTATCGTTAATCTGTTTTGATTTCTTGGAATTAACCATATTTTTGATTTAGCTTTCTTTTATTATTGTTCTCTAATCTGTCTCTCGGGTGTGTGTGTTTTTGTTGTGAAAAGTTTTCCTTGACCGCATATCTAGGAATTATGGGCAAAGTTCAGACACAACGACATCAATTCAGTTCTTGAAAAAGTATCAATAAACATACGAAACGTCGCACTGGAATTAATCAGTATGTTTTTTAGGTCTTCTCCTAACCAACGAATAAAAAAATATTTTTAGAATAATTCGAGAACGAAATTTTTGAAGAAAAATTAATAGTACTTCTCGATAGGTTGCTTAAGGATTTATAAAGTGTTCACACGTAGGCCACCTGGATCACAAAAAAAAATTACCAAAAATTGTCAAAAATTGGTTTTTGGTCAATATATTCAAAATTATCGCAGACAGAGCAAATTGGTTTAATTAAAAAATGTAAGGCAGATTTTCACCTCATAGTTTAAAATATATATATATATATATATATATATATATATATATATATATACAATTTATGAATTAAGGGCGACAGAAGCAGACTCTTTGGCATGAAATTGAGAATTGAAGGGTTTTTTGAAGCGAAAAATTTAAATTTGTAGTTAGTTCTGATGCTGCTTGTTGAGGGCGCCACTTTCGGTGGATTAAATCTGTAAGATATATTGAAGATTATGGATTTTCCACTTCTTCTACGCAAAAAACTTATACTTTGTAAATGTCCCTCATAGCGGCCGTTTGCAAGATATTTGCGTATAAATTAGTCAATAAACCTTTTCAAATTTAAAATTTTTATTAAAATGGTTTTTGAATTAATAATTATTGAAATGAAAAATTTATAGAAAATAAAAATATTTTTATTGAAATTGGCTGCAACAATAATAACAATGAAAAAACAACTCCTTTTTAAATTTGTAACGATATCGCGAATTTATGGCTATATCCCACTTAATGCTTACACAAAATTAGAAAGTAAAATAATAAGTAGTTCTGCAGGATGACTTTTTTAAGTAATTTGTTAGCCCACCATTTTCTTTTTGCTTTCTTGGATTCATACCAAAATGTTAGAGATTCATTCCTGTGTAACACTTGAATTTTGTGCAAAATTTTAGGTAAATTGGTTAACTAGTTTTTTAGCAATAGTTTTTTTAACATTTCACTAGGCCACCATTCTGTTCACTGTTATTAGTGTTGCAGCCAATTTCAATAAAAATATTTTTATTTTCAATAAATTTTTCATTTCAATAATTATTATTTCAAAAACATTTTGAATAAAAATTTTAAATTTTGAAATTTGAAAAGGTGTACTGATTAATTTATACGCAAATATCTTGCAAGCTTCTTAAATTGTGAAGAAAAAACTAAAACTAAATTAAAATTACAACTTTGACACCTTGTATCTTAGGTACTGTCAACATTTGGACTAAGCAAAGTATGGTTAAATCGCAATATTTCACCCAAAAAATCTGCTGTGTACCATTAATTATGGGTCACCATGTATATACTATTTACCCGATTGACTTCACATTTTGGTCAAATCAACGGTCATATTAGGATGGCAAAAAATTTAATATGGCAAACAACATAGCGGTCTCTTGAAATGTAAAAAAATCCTATTACCAGTGACGTAGCTACAAAATTTACCCCCACCGTCGAAGTTTTGAACAAAGAGCCCGCTATATGCACTCACCCATAGAAAATTACTGATGGCTAAAAAAAAAGGTCATTCTTTTCAAATTCTGCAGGGCGGGAAAATAAGTGATAACAAAAATCAGATCATCCTCAGTTTTCCTTGGGCTGAATTAACTACAATCCCCGAGTCCTCAAGCATTAGGCCCCCCCTCATCACGTGAACTGGATGGATTTTAAATTTGTGCACAAAATTCAAGTATGATATCTTTGTATCCACCAAAAATTATCGGAAGTATAACACGAAACAAACAATGGAAAATGGCAACAGCAGAATTTGGGGCCGCAAACCAGAAACAATTCAACATCTATCCTCAGCCTGTTCTTACCTGGCCCCGAAGGACCATTATGATCGTCATAATAAGGTAGCCGGAATCTTACACCAAGAGATCTGCAAAAAAAAGAACATGATTAATAGAATACAAACATATTATAAATACTCACCCGCATTCCTGGATGAAAAAGAAGGAATTAATATTTACTGGGACACTTAGATAATAACGGATCACACGGTAGCTCATATAAAGCCCGATATTTTCGTACCAAATAGAAATTTAAATTACTATTACATCATAGATATAAGTATACCCTTGGACGAGGCCATAAAAAATTCTAGAAAAAGAATAACTACCAAGATCTGGCTGACGAGGTTAAACAATTATAACAACTGGATGTAGTTAAAGTTTTGCCCATGATCATATCTTCCAATGGTTCAGTGGCAAGCACTTAATGACTATTCTGAACAGGCATAGACATCATCAACGTAGTAATTGGCAAAGGGCAAAAAGCTGTACCATGGTCAACGTGCAGTACTATTCGAAGAGTTTTGGACCGCGAGTAAAACTTATTAACTAAATAATAAAAATAATAATAAGTCATCAAGTGCACTTCTACGGATTTGGAAAACATCAATAAACTAACACGCATAAATACCGTAAACTGGGGCTACTTTGACCTTAAGGAAAACTTCAACCTTAATGGAAACTTGGACTGCCACCGGTGCATCTTCGACACGATCATAAATTCCTCGATGTGCGGCCGCACTAGGGTATTTTTAACACGTTAAAACACGAATGATACGACAGTCGATTCAATAGTTATTGCTTAGATACCAAGCGTTTATTATTATTGGATTTAACCTAAAAATGTTTTGGGTATTTTGTTTAAAAATGGTTAGAAATTATGTAAAGAAAGTAGATGGAAGGCGATATCGCCAGTTTAGTGAAAAAAATATGCAAGAAGCAATTGAAGCGGTACAAAACGGAATGAGCAAAAAGGCAGCTAGTGAAAAATATAAAGTTCCGAGTACAATTCTGTTAGAAAGGGTTTGAGGAAGACATGCAAACCAAGTAGGTCATCCGACAGTATTGACAACAGAAGAAGAACATTTAATTAGGGAAACTCTTGGCACTGTAAGTGATTGGGGATACCCGAAGACTATTGCCGATATTGCGTCCTTTATTTCTGGATACCTAACAAAACAAGGGCGCGATATTAAAATATAGAGACACAACAGGCCGGGCTATGACTTTGTTAAACAATTCGCAGTCAGAAATAATTTAAGTGTGAGACTAGCCACAAATATAAAACAAAATTGGACATCTGTGGGCCAAAGTGCAATTCGTGAGTTTTTTACTACTATTGAGCCACATTCATTGAACGCCCCCCCCACAAAAATTTTATAACTATGATGAGACAAAAATAACGGACTTCCCGGGGGCCAAAAAGGTTCTTGTTCCTAAGGGCAGACGAACGAATGCAAGAACACTCCAGAACTTCTGTTACTATCATAATTTGCGGGACGGCAAATGGAATATTTTTACCACTAATGGTTGACTACAAATCTCAAAACTTGTATAAGAATTGGACAGAATGCGGGCCAGATCATACAGTCTACGGACATAGCAAAAGTGGGTGCTTTGACATAAATCTCTTTGAACAGTGGTATTTTGAAGGATGATGGATCTACATCATGAAGAACGTTTTGTTGGATTTCTTAGATTATATTGAAAAGGATCTAAAGAGCATTTTCCAGGATCTTTTAAAAATAATTTAAAATCAGGAGTCTACAACCGGCTTTTTCAAAAGAGAGGCGAGATTTTAAAAAAAATAAACATAAGATCAGGACAGCAAATGCACTTACAACTTGTTGACCCTGTAACATACCGTGAAGCTCTTCAGCCTGTCGATGCCAGTTCTTCCGACGAAAATCATCCTTTGATTGTTTTCAAAAAGAGAAAAGAACCTTCTTCAGGTTCTTCAGTCTGATAAGCCTGTTGAGTCCATTGACTCTCTTCAGCCTGTCGATGGAAGTTTTTCCGACGAAGATCTTCCCTTGATTGGTTTTAAGAAAAAAGAATGTCACAACTATCTACGGAGATCAATTTAATTTGTAGGCAGGTCCTTCCAGACTGTCATCAGAGGATAGCGATGATCTTTGTGGAATCTGTAAAAGCTATTATGGCAAACATAATGGCCCAGATTGGATCCAGTGTGTTTAATGCTTTAAATGGATCTTTGGCATTTGTAACAAAGGCACAAAGAAAAAAATTTATGTGTGTCTTATTTGTAAGGGCGACGAATAATATTTTTGTATTTATCATTATGTTTAACATATTTTTCTTTATTTACCTCTATTATAGGTGTACCTTGATACCAAGAGTTCATAGTTTTTGCATTTTATTTGTTTGTTGTTAAAGTTTGTAGTTTAGGAGTTTCTATATCTCTTGCATTTTATATGATTGTTTTTTAAGTTTTTGCGATAATAAAGAACTATTTTTTTAATTTCTTGTTTTTTTTTTAATTTGATCCTTTCTTTTTACAAAATAATATGATTATTAGATGTCGATGTAATTGATTGTGAAGACATTAATGAGAAAAAGACGGGGTGATGAAGTAACCCCTACCCTGGGGCAACATCAATATCAAATAAGAAAAATAAAAAAAATTATTTGCCATATGGCGCCCCAAAGAACCACCTGGTCGCTTACATCGAGAACATAACAGGGAAGATATTGACGGCAGAGTTTCTGTAGTATAGTTGCGACATGATACAATTTTAGTAGTTACTACCCGAAACATTTTGAAAGAAACCCAGTAATCAGATAATGCATAAAATGTTAAAACAGGAAACAATTGAGCATATCCTCTAGGGATGTAAAACTTTGGAAATAGATACCTAGAGCGTCACAACAAAGCTGTTATAATCTACTTGAAACTACTTGGGTAAAAAAATAATTACCGTTGTAACGACTAGACTTGCAGCGCCAACCTTGTCAGAATTGACCGATCCACACTGTCTACACATCAATAAAAATCTTGCGCTAAAAAAATAATAATAATATAAAAACAAACAAAAAAAAAATTTAAAAATCGGTAAATTCGCTTTTATTCCGGTATAGGACTCCACTACATACAGCTAACCAACCCATTTTATAAATCTATAATTGGCAATAATTTTAAAATATTAAGATAAATTATATTTTACTGAATTAAAATAAAAATAATTATATCCATATAAACTGTGTTATTTTTACATAAAGGACTTCTGTACGAGGGAGGTTCTGGATAAACATGAAATGACCGATTTGTTTCAATTATTTAATTGCTCTGTCTGCAATATTTTGGCAGATATTGCAAAAAATAATTTCTCGGAGTTTGAAAGAGCTATCAGGAAGCTACAACTCAAAAATATGACCCACTTGTCCTAATTTCCCCGAGGCTTGGTCCTCTGCTGACTAGACTCTGTCTAAACATTTCAAAAACTATATGCGGCTTAAGCTCAAGTACTAACTCTAAAATACTTTCAAACTATATTTTACTCAAATTTCGGTCACTTACATCAAATAACGGTTTGGAATAATTTCGAGGAGATATTAACTGATAGCGTTCTGGTGCGTAATAAATCTGACTGTAATAATCACATGTTATGTATATTTAAACAGGGTCATATCCGCCTTCCGGATCTTAGCGGTTCCGAATGTACCATAACACTGATATCAAATATTTCGCTTGGGGTTTGACAGTTTACATCTTAAATAGGCTCATTGTTTGTAAGTTTCTGATTCCTTAAGTTTCTATTTATACTTAAACTGGTCGTTAATAAAGATGTTACCCAGTTATACCTTATAAAGCACTAATATTATCATTACTGTACAGCTAATAGCTCTACGTGAGGAGCAAAAAGGCGCTTTTACCTGTTACTAAGTTCAATGTAATCGGTTCACACAAAACATAGATATAAACGGTTGAAAAAAAAGTTTGACGTTCCCTCTCCACTTTATTACTGAAAATAGAAAAAGAAATGTTAAATAGCATAAAGTTGCGTGGTTGCCTGAAGAATACAATGCTTATATTCTCGATAAACCTTATTTAGGAAAATTCAAGAGAGAATCGGCATTTCCAATTTTGAGTTGCTGTTACGCTCCCTAGTGGCCATTTTTCAGACTTAAAAATAATTTCCGGTAAACGACGGTTAACGAGTTCTGGCCGCAGACCATTCTTAATGGTCACCCTGTATAAAAGTGCTCCTCTAATTTTAAAAAATCATGCTTCATAAAAATGTCGACTTTGAGAAAATTATTTAAATTTGCTTTTACAAAATCACTACTGGTTTGATTAAAAAAAGCCATTTTATTCAAAATAATCTATACTGTAGGTCCAAAAATTCGCACAAAAATTGGAAATATTGAATTGCATTTGTTGCCATAGTTCGAAAAACATAACATCGAATTAACTAAAACACGAATGAGTTCTGACGTCACACGCATTGAATTAAAAGGAAAAAAAATTGCAAAGTTTAAATTTAAGTAAAGAGTACTTTAAAACAGTGTAAAAACTTGTGTCCGATAAACTTAGTTTTAAACTAACACATAGTAACCCACAGTTATCTAAACTATATTGCCTTCCCAAAATCCATAAACCTCGGAAGTCCATGAGACCTATTGTTTCAGCTGTTGGATCACCAACGTACAATATTTCAAAATAGTTAATAGAAGAATTCAGCAAATTAAATATCTCGTACGATAACTTTGAGATTACTAACTCGTTAGAATTTTTAGATAAAATTAAAAATGTTCACTTAAAAGAAGGTGAAATTGTAATATCTTTTGATGTAAGCTCCTTATTTCTTAGTGTACCTAAAGAAACTACCTAAATTCAATAACTTGAAGAAAAAAATGATTGATGAATATTTGCTTCTCACAAAACTATGTATGAGTCAAAATTTTTTTCAGTGCAACAAAAAATATTATAAACAACTTGAGGAACTGCGATGGGCAATTGCTTAACTCCGTTCCTTGCAAATTTGTTTATAGGTAGATTAGAAACCCAATTCAGGAAAGAACTCAAGTATTTCCCAAGGGTATGGTATAGATACATAGACGATGTATTTGCTATTTTTGATACTAAAATAGAAAATTTGAACACTTTTTTGGAAACATTAAATAAGAAATATACAATACCTTTTCTCGACACGTTAGTTATCAGAAATAGCGATAAATTAGAATTTGATATTTATAGGAAATCTACTAATACTGACAGGTATATAACATCCGACTCATTTCCTTGCCGTCAAAAATGGCAGCATTTCATTTCTTAACTCACAGGTTAGTTGTGTTTTCCGTTAAGTTAAGCCACTACTCTTCAAGCACCTGATGCTCTCAATAAGTTTATAGTAATCCCATATGATCGCAGATATACTAGAGCTCTAGAAAACGTATTTAAAAACGTAGGTTTTAGAGTAGCCTACAAAACGGAGAACAATTTGAAAAATCTCCTTGGAAACCCTAAAGACAAAGTTGACTCGAAGGAGAGAAGTGGCATCTATGAGATTAGCTGTAATGACTGCGATCTAAAATATGTTGGGCAAACTAAACGCTCCATAAACATTAGTTTTAAAGAACACATGGCGCATTTAAAATACGGAAGAACAGAAAAGTCAAGCGTTGCCCAACATGCTTTGGAAAAGCACCATCACCAAATAGGAATAAATAATCTTAAGTTGATTAAAAATCTATCTAATAATAGATTATTGGATGCATTTGAGAGTATAAAAATACTTAAATGTGGAAAAAAAGCTATTCCCTATAGTCCCTTCTATTGCTTACTTGACAACGGTGCGGTCGGGCGCAAGCAAGTGTGACCACATTAATCTATAAATAGTCTAGGTTAGGATAAGTTACTTTAGTTTATATTAACTGCTGATGATGTTAACTTGGTTAACGAAACGCGCGTCTAGAACGTAACAACTTGTGGTGTAGTGTGGTTAAAACCCTCTCTGTTTTGATTTATTTTTTACCACGGGTTCCAGTGTTAGGATTCAAATTTAATTAGTTGACACATTATCCGACCTCCTTTTTGCTAGATATGAATACTATTTCGTAAACTTGATAGTAAAAATAATAAAACCATTTTATTGGAATAATGTTGAATACCCAATTGTAGCTGCTATAAAGGCTATTCGTAATTTTTATTATTTTTTGTGGAATTATTAATAGATTAGGAGATATTAATGGAGCCTCACAAAACACTGTTTCAATTACCGGCAAAAACTTTGTATATAAATAAATCTCATTATATTAAACGGATAATTAACAACGAGAATCTAATTACAGTTTCACATTGAATCGAGAAGAACCTTTGCTTATTTAAGGCGAAACGGATCGCAATAAATTTAACTAGATTCCGATAGGGGCGTTCGGTTTTCTTGCCTTACCCTATCCTAAATTTTCTTTATTTAATGGGGTCGAGAATCAAGTTTTTCCACTCCATTAACACTATTTATAAATTTGCATTTTATCTGGGTATTTCCGAGAAATTTATCTTAATGGTAGAGCGAAAATCAGACTTGCAAAATTGTGTTCAGTTTGCATTGCATTTTCTTATTTGATTTAATTTTCTTCACTATTCGTCATAAAGTTAAATGATATGGATTTTTACTAGTATTATTGTAAATATATTTTCTTTTGCCTGTCATACTCTAGAGTATAGGACATTAGATCCTGATAGTTTAAATTAAAAAACTAATAGTAAAAAAAAAAAATTAATAGGCTCAGTTTTTGTATATACCTTAGTGCAAAGGTCTTAGATAAAGTTTCAGAGTTTCTTACCGATTTGAAACATAAAAAAAACATGTCTTTAAATTAAATTTAACATAATTTTCCTCAAGAGTAAAAAATATTGTAGGATAATAAAAATAATAATAATAATAATAATAATACGCACAACCATTGAAGATGACAGGTGTAGGAGGTGTCACCAGCAGAGAGAAATAATCAATCACATAACGAGTGGATGTAGAATAATGGCCGGAACTGAATACACCGCGAGACACAACTTAGCAGCGAAGGTCGTTCATCAAGCATTAGCCACAACATACAAACTAACGGACAATACAGACCCTTACTACCGTTATACACCAACATCCATACTTAAAAACAAAGACTACAAGCTCTACTGGGACATTGACATCCACACAGATATAACAATCCTAGCAAACAGACCCGATGTCACCTTTCAATCCAAAAAACAGAAGATCACTTTTTTAATTGACATGGTTGTCCCCAACGACGAGAACATCCAAGCGAAATACAGTGAGAAGATCGCCAAATACATCGACTTGGCAATGGAAAAAAAAAGGCTGTGGAAACAGGAAAGAGTCATCATTGTTCCTCTCGTCATATCAGCAACACGTCTCACCCCAACAACATTTACACCGCATTTGGCTCAATTAGGACTTAATACAGACATTCACAGGAACATCGAGAAATCGGTCATTTTGAAAACATATAGGATCGTTAGATCATTTCTTAATACACAATAGTTGTTTTTTTTCCTTTCCCTTTTTTTCTTGTTTTTTTTTTGTATTGCCTTGGTATAATCCCATCAGTATAAAATACAACCACAGAAATACTGTGAGGCAACAAGTCATAATAATAGCCAAGGAACTGAATGGATGTATTAGAGACCATCAAGGATGCAGAGAACAACTTATCATCGACTCTGTGGTACTTAGTAGACCCAGAAAAAACAACGCAACATACATACTGCTTTTATAGACTATAAAAGGCGTTTGACAGTGTACCACATTCCTGGCATATAGACGTACTAGGAATATACAAAATTTACTTTCCGGGCAACTTTTAAGCACCAGTGGAGGACGAACCTGAAAATCTATAATGGCGATCAATCTCTAACCACCGATGAGAAACACATTGATAGCATGGATAAGCAAGGAAAGGCCAAGCTCTAAGATCAGTACGTTCAATGGGTGCGAGCTCTTCTGAAGGCAGTCCTGCTCAATACCTGCCACATAGTCAGAAAATTCTTACAGGACAACCCATAGAACTAATAGATACCAGCCCACTCCCTTTGATCCAGGGTGGGCATTTGCCAATTTCGCTAATATTAATAATAATATTAATTTTGAAGGTCTGGCACATCCATGTATGAGACAATTTTACTTAAAAAACTAAACTGAGCTTCTAATATAATGTATGCACAAAATAAAGTACAAGATGAAATGAATGAAAGTGTATACGCAAAAATATAATAAATGTTATTATGTTATCTATAACATTTTTGGTAAACTGAGTTGAGGACAGATAAATCATATCAATGTCGCAGTAGCTTTGAACAGTGGTATTTTAATTAAGAAGTTAGTTGGGGGTCTAAGTAGATGAAAGCATAGGACAATTAATTAGGGACTTACAAAGTATAAATTAGAATTGAACTGCAAAGTAAATTCTTTGATTGATCAAGGTTGACATCTGAAACTGTACAAGGATACTGACTTACACCCCTGGGTATATATGCCATTTTGCCTACAAGCTACTAGTAGTAGTACTTAAGATGAGGGACCGAAGCTTAGCGGATAGGCCTAAAAGACCCTCTCTAAGATATAGATCTCTTCCTCCGGTGGGATTCCATACCACAGAAACATATTTAAGTACAGACCGTACAAAATAATAGTAAAGGGTTTTTATTGTATAAGTGTTATTAAAACTATTTGGTGTAATAAAATTTTCTTGATTGCTTTTTTGCAAATCAAAGTAATATTAGATACAAATGAAAGATTTGAATCAAATATTACTTCTAAATCTTTGATGGTATCATATCGCCGAGCAGCAATATATGTTTCAAGATCAAGTTCATAATATTCAAGATATCTTTAGTCATAAATCCGAATATAGTTTGGTCAGATGCAGATATTGGAGAAAATCTAGCTAGCCAAACAGTTTTATTAAACTTTGTAGATTGAATACGTTTTGAATATCTCAAAATATCGATGTCAGCTTGTTACAAATTAGTATGTAAGTATAAAAATGTTTATAGTCACTGCATTTCAAATCGGGTGAGCGGTAGGGTACGCTTGCAATTTGTTAGCTTATAGCTCATTTTTTTCAAAGAATCGTAACAAATATTTGACTGTTTTTTCCTTGCCAGTATCAAAACACTGACTCTTTTTATAATATGAAAGTAGAAACAAAAAGCAGATTGTCTGAGCTAATATTCATTGACCGACTGAAATACCTCAAAAAATTAAAAAATCGCGCCTGAGCATTTTAACATTTAAAGATGTAATTGTATTCCTTTAAGAAGACTTTAATGCAAATCTCTGAGTGAACCTCAGGCATTGAAATTCTTGTCTGCGTTTCTATCACACCTTTCTGTTTATTTGTTCAGTGCTGGTTATCAAAACGCTAATCTGATTTTCAAAATTGTGTAGACGTTCTACGCTTGAGGCGTCGAAATAAATTGGAACAGTCTATTTCCTTAATATTTCGAAATATAAAATGATAATATCGCATGAAGCGAATAGTTTGTTTAATATATTGCTTAATATAAATATAAATACAATACCATAATATAATTTAAAAATAATTGACTAAATATATTTACAAATCAACAAATTATATATTCTTTATTAAGCAACTCGGCTGGCGGGTCATAATCAGGATTTAGAGAGTAGAGTCATAATTAAATAATAATAATTATTATTAGTATTAATACAATAACAAGAACACACTTAAGTCAGTACCGAGCTCATAACCCAAAATTGGCCCTCGAAAGACTGTCCCAAAGTTACAAAGAGAAAGGGACTTAATACCTCTAACATATTTACTAAACAAAGTGCAAGCTTTGAGAAATATTTCCTTGAAAAAAAAAACAAATGTCTCCTCTTCGTAATGCCATTGTCCTGGCTGATGTTTTCCATGATGTTCCATTCATAATATGGCCAGTGGTAGGCGGATGTTCAGCTACAGCA
Source organism: Kuschelorhynchus macadamiae (assembly GCA_030620095.1). Taxonomy (NCBI): domain Eukaryota; kingdom Metazoa; phylum Arthropoda; class Insecta; order Coleoptera; family Curculionidae; genus Kuschelorhynchus; species Kuschelorhynchus macadamiae. The sequence goes on from JAUTXW010005391.1 coordinate 1,270,375, forward strand.
GATTGAAATATTTGTTTCTTTTTAATACATCGATCATGTTCATTAAGTCTGGTATATATTATATTATTATATTATATATACTCCTTCTGTCTGAAAAGGTTCAACAGAAGAAAGAGGGACACAGTGAAACAGACTGAAGCTCTGAGAGGGAGTGGCTATTGCACTGAGGATATTACATCTTTAGTTAAAAGATATAGTAATCCAACTCCACGAAAGAAGAATGATAAGGAGCCATCGTTAGGTAGTGTTGTTCTTTCCTACATACGTGGCCCTATAGACACAATAGTGCAATTACTTCGGCGGTCCAATATAAGTACAGTCTTCAGTACACACAAGAAGATTGGACATTGCTATCCCCGAAAGATGTAACTTTTCAAACAGAAGGAATATATAAAATTCCTTGCTCCTGTAGAGAATGTATTGAACGATGTATTAAAAAGAAACAAAAGATTGGAGAATCTACTAAAATTTTTAAACATACAAGAAACTTCAGAAGGAAAACGAGTTACACTCTACATCACACTTAAAAACCGATCTTAACATAGGGTCACCGTTCGCCGAGCACAAGTCGGGTGTAAAAGCTCGCCTGAATTTCTCAGAGCTCATTCAGTGTTTAGATGACGTGAACTAAAGATCCCTGAAAATGCGTCGTGCAATCGAGAGCGAAACGTCGGATAGCAATTCCAATTTGACACGGTCTAATTGCAAGAATCATAATTTTTTTAAATGACCTAAGCCGTGAAGCTTTCTATTTTAATTTAAATAAAGGCATGTTTTTAAAAATATTTTTTACGTATATTTTATTGAAAGTAGTAGTTAGTAATCCAAGAACAAACTTACATTAAAAAGCGTCAATGCGCCTTCAGGTGCTTTTATTTCTAAATTTTTTGATTTCCTTGCATAAACGGTAATTTTTTTGACAATAGCATTTTTCTTTTCTGTTTTCTAATCAACCTAATCACAGATTGAGCTTTAAGTAATTGCAAACTATTTTTATTAAATTAAAATATATTCTGTGATCTTGTTACCCTACAGTGACAAAAAAAGTGTCTTATAACGTAGACAATAATTATATGGTGGCGGATTCACTTAACCCTTTAGGTGTCTTTGGGATAATAATTTCCCACTTATAAGAAACTATTAGTTCTATTGGGATCATACATTCCCACAAATACGCACTGATTGCGCCGAGCTGCATTACCTCGCAGTGTCGGCAGAAGCGTTCAGTGTGTCTCGAGTCGCCGTAGGCATCACGTCGACGGGGCGAGGTGGGAAATTATTATCCCAAAGAACCTTAACCCGTAAAACGCTAACAAAAATAAGAGTTTTTCTGATATAAACTGTGTTTTTTTGTGAAAAGATTTAGTAATAAAATTGTACGGTAAGTGAAATGACTAAGTAGTAACATAGCTTTGGGAAAATATTTTTTGTTTAGAGAAATTCTATCATTTTTAGAAAATATCGCCAAAAAATTATGAATGTGTACTAAAACTGTCAAAGACTTTGAAGTATAAAAAAAATAATAATTTGAAAATTAATAAAAATATTATATGGTTTGAAGTTTTATAATTATTTAGTATAATTTTTTTATCCGGGAAAATTGTTTTCAGGTGGATATTTTTTTGGGCAAAGCTAATATTTTATAGTTTCAACCAATTTGAAAGAAAAACAAAAATAACTGTATAACTTTTTTCGCTTATATTTTGTATACTGTTATATCTTTTTTTTCTTCATTTTCAGCTATTATGGCAGTCTACCAAAGAGGAAATTTTCATGATGTAACTGAAATAACAGACGAACAGGCTGAATTTTCAGACATTGGAGGACATTCTGATGTAGAGGACGACATATTCCGACCAGAAGAGAGGTCGGCATCAAAAAATCTACGAAAACGACCTTTGCCGGCAGTAAAATCTTCCAGCAGTGAGAGTGAAGAAGACAATGACGATGTTTCTAGCGATTACATACCTTCTTCAAGTGAAAATAGTTTCGCGTTATTTGAAAGATACGGAACTCCTTATGAAAGCGACGAAGAAATGTTGGATGATTTTTCTGTTCCTGAATTTGTCTGGACGAAAAGCGCAGATGATTCACTGATTTATTCAGATTCAACTTTTTCCCAAACAACTGGTCCTAAATGTGATGAAATGACGGATATAAAAAACGGTAATCCGATAGACTATTTCTCTTTATTTTTTACGGATTTTTTTATGTGTGAGATAATTCAACAATGAAATCTTTATGCAACCCAACTTGGTGATAATTTAAGTTTAGGTTTAGAAGAATTCAGAGCATTTTTAGGAATAATAATCTTTATGGGATTCCACTATCTTCCCTCCTATAAGCTATATTGGTCAATGGATGAAAATTTCCATTGCGAAAGAATAGCGAGGGTCATGACAATTAAACGGTTCTTAAAAATATTGAGATTTTTACACCTTGTGGATAATAGTAAAATGCCTGCAAGAGGTACTGCAGAATTTGATAAATTATATAAAGTCCGACCTTTGCTAGATTACTTTGAAGAAAAATTTAGCAGCTACTTTTCCCCAAGTCGCTTTATTTCAGTAGATGAAAGTATGATTGGTTTCAAGGGACGTTCATCATTGAAACAGTATATGCCCATGAAACCAACCAAGCGTGGGTTCAAAGTGTGGGTTATGTGTTGTGCCGTTACTGGCTACATGTTGACATTTGAAGTGTATACCGGTAAAGATCCATCTAACAATAATGGCTTGGGACTAGGTGAAAAAGTTGTGCTAAAATTAACACGAATGCTACAAGGGATGTTCTACTGTGTATTTTTCGATAACTTTTTCACCTCGGTGCAGTTAGTCTATAAGCTTTTATGTAAAAAGATTTTCTCATGTGGAACTGTACGCATGAACAGAAAAGACATTCCTTCAAATCTTATAGATGGCAAAAAGTTGAAGCAACACGAATCTGATTTTGCAAGTACCGGCGATATTTCATTTGTACATTGGTTAGACAGAGGAAAGAAGCCAGTTTCTATTTTGTCTTCAATGCATAATCCTTCAAAGATTACCTCTGTACATAGAACCAATAAAAAGGGGGAAAAAGAGGAGGTACCATGCCCAAAAGCCATATCTGATTACAATAAATATATGGGTGGTGTGGACAAATTAGATCAGATGTTGGAGAATTATTCTGTAGTCAGAAAATCACGGCGATGGTGGCTAAAAATATTTTTTTATTTTCTTGACGTTGCAATTTATAACTCTTACGTAATTTATATATCGCCCAAAACTGCCAAGCGCGAAAAACCTATCAGTCATCTTCTATATAGATCTGTTTTGGTGAATGAACTGATTGGAGAATATTCTTCCAAACTCAAAAGAGGTTATCAACCAATGAAAGGATGTGCAAAAAAGAAACAAACTGGTAGAGGCGTGTTGAAGGTTGAAAATACATTGCGTCTTTCTAACGTTGGTATACATATGCCAGAAGTTATAAAAGGATATAGAAGGTGCACTAGATGTAGCACCAAAACTAAAGAAAAACGCAGTAATATTATATGTTCTGCTTGTAATGCTGCCCTCTGTAAAGGTTGTTTTGCGGAATTTCACAAAAGTAATTGATTATTTAATATTTGTTTTTTTTTCTACGAGGCACTTAGCATGTGTTTTTTTTTGTAACAGTTCTAGTTTTTGATTTTTGAGAAGAAATAGTTTAGTTCCTATGTCAATGCCATTTCATTTTTGTTAACTCGGTTTATATTTATTTTGTAGTTAAAAGCTGTTAATATATTTAGTTGTAAGTTTCATTATAAGTTATATTTCATTCTGTCCAATGATATGTTAATAAAACAAAAGTAAATTGCAAAAAAACATTTAATTGTCTCCTAAAATTTGTGATGGGAAATTATTATCCCAAAAAATCCTGCACTTTTTCAGTTACTCAGAAGGTTGTTTGGGATAATTATTTCCCATCAGTTTTTTGCAAAAAACTCAGCTTCTGGTCAGTATTTTCAGCTGAAACAGGTACGTATAAGCTTAAAATAAACTGGACTTCCTAATATCAAAATATAAACAATATTTAAAAAAAAAGGTCTTTTGCGCCTTAAAGGGTTAAAACACTTCAATCAGATAACACATTTAAAATTTTTCCAGCAGATAAAGGTAATACAACTGTTTTAATGGATTGTACTGACTATGACGAAAAAATAACGTCCCTTATAAACGAAGACCCTTATTCGAAATTAAATAAAGATCCAATAGAGCACATAGAAAGACAAATATATACTATGCTTAAAAAACATTAAAACCAATTTATAGATATTGAACGCTTTAAATTAATAACCCACCATAGTAAAACCCCACAGTTCTATGGGGTACCAAAAATTCACAAACCAAACATACCATTAAAACCGAACAGAATGGATAAGTAGCCTAAACTCTCCCACACATCCTTTAGCTAAGTTTTTTTTATCATATTAAAACCGCTAGTAGGTAATAGTGATTCATATATAAAAAATTCACAACACTTTCTAGAGAAATTGTCTAATATTTGTAAGTTTTACATTTTGTGAGAATAATAACAATCTTGGTGAAAGTACAACATTATAGATTAATGCCATTCTAGATGTGTTAACTTTTTGTGTAAAAACTACTTATTTTTAATATAAAAATGAACATTACCAACAAAATTTTGGCATGGCTATGATATCTTCTTTATCTCCTTTACTAAGTAATATTTTTATGGAAAACTTTGAGTTAAATTATGTTCATAGTTACGATCCTAAGCAACTTATTTGGAAGAGACACTGTTATGACATTTTTTGTATCTATGAACATGACGATCAACATTTAAATGATTTTTTAAATTGTATTAACACCAAAGAACCGACAATTAAATTGACTATTGAAAAAGAAACAGACCAACAACTTGCATTTTTAGACATATTTATTAAAAAAGTCACTTTATAAACAGATACTTAAATTTTTACTCAAACCATCCAATCATGGTTAAAAGGTTGTAAAAATCTATATAATAGAGCAACAATAATTTACACAGATCAAAATTTTGTTGAAGAAAAAATTGTATAAAAGTTGTTTTAAATCAAAATAATTATATTAATGATTTCATTGAAAAATGCATTTATGAATTTCAGATTCCAAAGGTCAAACAAATCTAAAATAGATCAATTACAAACCTCTTTATACCATATATACCTAACTTATCAGATAAAATAAAATGAATACGTAAACGTTTTAGCATAAGAACGATCTTTAAGACACAAAATACGTTTAGAAGCAAATTTACAAAAAAAACCTAACAATGAACAAGAGAATACCAAAATTGTTATTTATAAAATTCCGTGTCAATGCAATAGATTTTACATAGGTGATACCTCCAGACCATTAGCCAAAAGAATTAAAGAACACCATACATACATAAAAAATAGGAAATTTCAAAAATGAAACTTTTGGCAACGTGCACTAGATAACAATAATATAAATATTAATGTTTCTAGAATTTTGGTAAAAGAATAATGTTTCAAAAAAAGTAAAATGAAAGAATGTGCCTTGATATTGTCAAATAAAGATAATTGTATAGAATCCTGTTTCGTTAAACGTAATAACACAGGTTAAATTTGCTAAATACTGAAGTAAAAAAGGACACTTTAAAATACAATAAACTAAAATAATCACACTCTAGGTATACATATTTTGCACCTTATTAATATTTAAAAAATAACATTTTTAAATTGACATTCTAACGAGATTAGATATTCTGGTTATATCTCTGATACAAAACATAAGTAAGTCTGCTTTTAGTTTTGCTGAAGACGAGGGTAGACTTTCCCCCCAAACGTCCAGAAAAAAGATATTTTTCAGTGTCGTTCTTCGAGTACCTTCATAGTGGACCCAAAACTAAAGACTGCATATTGAATTTCCAAGGTAAATAGAGTTTTTGTTTCATATTTTAAATTTTTCATTCTTAAAACCCAAAATCAGTTTTCTGTTTTTAAACGTAGACAATGACATGCTAAAATATTTAAAAAATTTTGATGGAACCCAAAAAAACGTCTAATTTGTGTCATGCCCTTTGTTTATTTATATTAGCTACTTTCTAGATTTCTTCCGTTTTGTTCAGCTCGTAATGCGTGCCTTCTCTTTCACTATAAATTTTCGCAAAAACACCCGGATAAAATGCAAATTTATAAATAGCGTAAATGGCCTGGAAAAAGTTGATTCTCAAACCGATCGAATAGAGAATATCCAAGAAAGGATGGGGCAAGGAAACCGTAAAAAGCCTTTAGAAATGTAGGTGATTTATCGCGTTCAGTAAGTTTTGAATGGGCGCAGGTCTCGTTTACGTTCACGTTATACAGTTAGTAAAATGGTATTTTATACCATGCTATTTAAGGTAAAAACCCAGTTAAATGACACAAGCAAATGCCTTTTAAAATCTGCATGTATTTTCAAAACTATGTTTATACTGTGTGTCCCTCGAGAGTGTGTCCTTTGTTTTAACTTTCTCCTGAGTTAGCTACTTATTATACATTTAAAACACAAGTAGCCGATCGCACAAAACCTAATTGCTGTTTAAAATATTTAACCAAACTTTCGGATTTGACAAGTTGCTTATAGAAATCTAGGAACTCGCTGTCAAATTTGACATACCGTTAAGCACTCTGAACTTTAATTGCGCTTTCTGCGACCGATTCACTACCAGCTTGTACTTGACTAACCTGAATTGTTTCAAAATTAAGGCTCTCATGCCCCAATGTGTATTCACTACTTTTTATTTATTTATTGTAATCTTCAATTGAATTCAAGCTAAAGACTAAATAAATTATTTTCGGCAGCCGCAGTATTGAGGTTTGATTTTTAGTTTTAAGTGTGATAAGTTACTCACTATAGGGTTATTATTAGGAACTTATGTTTGGGTTTATTTTAATAACGTATCGTAATGCGCGAAGCTGGGATTTATATGTGAAAAAAAACAGATGTCCAATATTCATATATAAGCAAGAATTTTATGAATATGTGCACTAGATATGTATTGGGCATTTCGGGTTTTTTTTGGCTGAGGAATCATAATTTGGTATTAGATTTCATATGACACTTAAAGGGCGCTACGTATACTACAATTATTTAAATAAATTTGCCCTAACTTTTTTGGCGATGCATTTTTTGATTTTTTTACCAATAAGTATTATTCTTATACCTTTTCTACGCAAAAAAGCTATACTTACTCAATAACGCTAGAGGTAACTGTTCTCGAGCAAAAGTTTATGCGTCGATGCAAGGCATAAACTAAGGTGTATTTATATCAAGACAATACAAAATTAAAGGTAAGTATGAATTATTCTAAACTATAATAAATGCTCCACGTGATGACCGTTAGTTTGAAGGTATAATGTAATTCTTTTTTTTAGAGAACGTATGATACGTCTATGAATATTCTGCATTTGTCTGAACTCATTGCAGGCATTTTGAATTCGCAACCAGAGCTGCTCACGCGTTTGTATTGGAACAGAGTACATACAGCATTTGAGAAAACCCCATACTTAAATCACAAGAATTTAAGTCTGGCGACCTAACTGGCCATTGGACTGGTCCGCCTCTACCAATCCACTGATTATCGTAAGCCTATAGGTATTATAATGATGTAAATTGTGTAAATTATTAATTCCGACTCTCTCTAGATTCATCGGGGAATAAAATACAAGAATAAAAAGTTGGATCTTCATTTTACTTATTTCTCATCCAATCAAAAAATACTCTCGCTCAGGGAATTCCCTCAACCTCTGGTGAAGTGTCGTAAAGGTTGTATGAGTGGGATGGATTCTATTCGGAAACTTTTCAACATATATACGTTGTGACGGTCGAGCGTTATACTGAACTTCCCCGTAGAATAAATACATATGTGCATATTCTTCATTACTAAACGAAATGATTTTATTAAAAAAATGTAAATTAAAATCTTACTTTCAATTAAATCAAATTATTAATTAGGCACCCCAACGATCTGTCACTGTCATGTCATTTTTGGGTTGTCGTAGAACAAACAAACTGATTTAGCCAATGAGGCTTAAATATTGGTTTGATAAGTCCCACAATAAATTGGTTAAATAGCTGTCGTAGGACAAGCAGCTGTTTTTTTGGACTGTGTAATTGGCAATTACATTTAAGACAAAAGTTTACTATTTTATCATTGGTCAAGTTGCGCAATTAGGTGTAATTTTTAAACAAACCTTAGGTTATCAACCTGTGGCTGTCGTAGGACATGACAGATTGTTGGACTGCCCTATATGACAATAACAGTTTTGTCAAAAATGACACTTGCGTTTATTATTGTTAAGAACGCTTACCTTAGCATTGATGAGTAAGTATAGCTTTTTTATGAATAAATACTTGGACTTTCCCAAGCAAAAAAAGTATACTACGTGCTCTAAAAAAATAATTACATTATACCTTCAAACTAACGATCATCACGTGGGGCATTTATTATGGTTTAGAATAAATCATACTTACCTTTAATTTTGTATTGTCTTGAAATAAATACATATTAGTTTATTATTATTAAAAATTTTTTTTTTCTTTGCATCGACGCATAAACTAGCAAATTGCTCGAGAACAATTACCTCTAGCATTGTTGAAATGTATAGCTTTTCCGCTTAGAAAAGGTACAAGAATAATATTCGTAAAAAAACCCAGAAGTGCAACTCCAAAAAAGTTGGGGCAAATTTACATAAATAATAGTAGCGAACGTAGCGCCTCTATAAGTGTCATATGAAATCTAATACCAAATTATGATTCCTCACCCAAAAAATATCCCGAATGCCCAATTTCGTGAGAAAATATTATTATTTGCAACAGATATTTAATAAAAAATAAATTAAAATTTATATTTCAACGACCTGTATCTCCTTAACGAAGCATTTCCGGACTTAGGTGTATATGAAAATGTTTTCATGTTCTTTTATGTAGAATCACCCCTTCCATTTTGTACGGGTTGTTCATGGCCACCCTGTATACACAACATATAATATAAAAATATACAAGGCGTCCCACAAAAAAGTGCGACATGAAAGAATCGCAACTGCTGTTAGTCAGTTGTTCTTTTTGGAAACAGCGTAAAAAATGAGTTCTACATTGACTGATTTTATAGAAGGGGTTACTATGTCAGGAGACATCTTAAAATTACTACAAAAATTACCATAGATTACATTCGTTACTTTTTGTCTACAAGACTTCCAATACTGTCTGTGGCTGAATCTATATTTCGTTTTAAATTTTTAATCATAGCTGTTTATTTTAAAAAACTCAATTTAAAACACTTACCGCTTTTCCACATGCCAAGAAAAGTATTGTAATCGAGAAAAAATCACCCTCCGAGATTTTTTCAGATCCTCACGTTTCAGAGTCCCTAGGTGCCGAAAAAACATGTTTTCTCCAATTCCGTCGGTCTGTTTGTTTGTTGGTATATCTGTCTTAAGAATTACTTATCGAATTTACCCAAAAAGTTGCAGAAAAATTAGTTGTGATACGAGGATGAACGGCTAAATTTTTGGTATAAATCTAAGGTGGTAAAATGATAAAAAATCAATGTAAAAATCTACTTCGTCGATTGAGTCATTATGGTAGAACAAAACGGAGGGTTAATGAATTGTTTAAAATATCAGTATTCTTAAAAATAGATTTAAATAAAACAATACAATACAAGTAACACGATAAAACTTAAACCAAATATTTAAATTACATTAAAATAAAAAAATGTACTAGCCTTGAACCTGAGCAGAACGAATTCTATTCATGATAGTTCGATGATACTATTATACTGCGGTAAGCTATTCAAGTCGATATCTTTAGCAATGCCATTAAAATAAGTACACATTCGGTATATTGGAGAGTTTTTATAAAGATTTGTTCTCGAAAATTCAAGATGGAAAGTCTTAAAGCTTCTTGTATTCCCGATTTTAACGGCAAATAGTAGCTGTCTTTTTTGTCGCTAATGCATCAACAACCTATCAAAAAGCGCCAATAACAACTCGCCATTATAACCCTGAAGAGGATAGTATCCAATTTTTTTCAGAAAAATGTATTTCAAAAATTTTCTTTGTGCTCCTTTAATTGATTTCACCCAAACCTCATATTGGTTTGATCATATTATAAATTTTTAATCATAGCTGTTTATTTTAAAAAACTCAATTTAAAATCGAGAAAAAATCACTCTCCGGGATTTTGTCAGGTCCTCACGTTTCAGAGTTCCTAGATGCCGAAAAAACATGTTTTCTCCAATTCCGTCGGTCTGTTTGTTTGTTGGTATATCTGTCTAAAGAATTACTTATCGAATTTACCCAAAATGTTGCAGAAAAACTAGTTGTGATACGAGGATGAACGGCTAAATTTTTGGTATAAATCTAAGGTGGTAAAATGATAAAAAATCAATGTAAAAATCTACTTCGTCGATTGAGTCATTATGGTAGAACAAAACGGCGGGTTAAAGAATTGTTTAAAATATCAGTATTCTTAAAAATAGATTTAAATAAAACAATACAATACAAGCAACACGATAAAACTTAAACCAAATATTTAAATTACATTAAAATGGAATCCTGATACAATAAAACAATATAAAAAAATTTACTAGCCTTGAACCTGAGCAGAACGAAATCTATTCATGATAGTTCGTTGATACTATTGTACTGCCGTAAGCTATCCAAGTTTTTATAAAGATTTGTTGCCCAACAAAATCCCGTTTTAAAAATTCCAAAATTCTCAGCCGTTCCGGAAATATCCGAGAAACATTGTTATATATATATATATATATATATATATATATATATATATATATATATATATATATATATATATATATATATATAAAATATTGCGTTTTAGAAAAAATATGAAAAAAACGGAAAACACTTTTTCATTGTCACTTTTTAAACTGTACAAGGTGACGTTAACAAATTTTTATTACAACGTTTCGTTTTAATGGAACCGCCATCAACTTTAATTTTTCCTATGCGACGGAAAAAAAGTACACCCAGTGTTAGATTGCGCTTTTCATTGCGAATTCAATGATCTACAGCACAATATGATTACTTATGGTTTTATAAAACGAAGAAAAAACTTACTAACTGTAACAAATGTTCAAACAAATTACCTCCATTTTCTAAACAGAAGTACGCCCGTCTCACGGTAGACTCCAAAATATGACTTAATTGATATAATTGTTCCTCGTTGTCAAAACATTCCTTAAATAAATACCTCATTTTTTATGAAGCCCCATAAGAAAAAGTCCAAGGGAGTAAGCCGGGGACCTTGGAGGCCAAGGTGTAAGTCCCCATGTATCTTCCTTCAAACCGTTCAGCTAAAAATTGGCGAACTTTTATGGAGTTATGGGCTAGAGCACCATCTTGTTGGAACCAACAGCCGTGTACAGCGCCTAACGGTAAACTATCTAATGCATCTTCTAGATCGTGCCTCAAGATCTCAAGGTACCGCTCAGAAGTTAATGAATTTTGAAAGAAAATAGGGCCTATAATCTTGATACCAAAATCCCACACCAAATATTAAATCCAAAGCGATCTTTATGTCTGGATGGTCTATGTACACGTAGATTTCGTTGTGACCAATAGTGGGTATTGCGCCTGTTAAAAATACCGTTATTGGTTACCATGCTTTCATCAGACCAAATCACTTTATAAGGAAAATTAAGACTGTTTTCACACATCCTGGTATACTACTCACAAAAATGTTTACGTCGTTCATCGTCACCCGGTTTTAATCCTTGACTATTCGGAATTTGTAAGGCTTAAATTGAGTTTTCCTTAAAATAAATTGAGCTGTAGATTTAGCTACCCCCTCTGGTCTTCAATTTCTCTGGTGGAAGTTTGTGGATTTTCAATAACAGATTGTAGAACGTTGTATTGGTTTTCATCATTGGAAGGTTTTTGCCGGGATAATACAGGCTTTTTAAATGATCCATATTCTTTTAGATTAAATAGCAAACGCCGAAAAATACACTTGTCAGGTTGTCTCCGCTCTGGGTATTTGTTAGAATACATGCGCTCGGCTCCTACACAATTTCTTTGGCATAAAATGTAGCAAGATAGCATATCACATTTTTCTTCGTTTGTAAAATTACCTCCATCCATTGTAGAACAAAATAAATTAAAAAAAGACAACAACAATAACAATACAAACATTTACTTGTTTGAATATTTGTTAAATAAATAAATACATTCATTCGAACTAGTCAACTATTTTTTTTCCTTTTATCGTTAGGATTTCATGGCCTACTATAATAAAATGCTAGAAATGTATAAAAAAGCCATTTTTCTAGATAAAAACATAAGTAACCATATTGTGTAGTACATCGTTGAATTCGCAATGAAAAGCGCGATCTAATACTGGGAGTACTTTTTTCCGTCCCATAAGAAAAATCAAAGTTGATGGTGGTTGCATCGAAACGAAACGTTGTAATGAAAATGTACAGCTTAAAAAGTGAGAATGAAAAAGTATTTTCCGTTTTTTCATATCTTTTCAAATAGCTTCAAAAGAAAATTAAAACGAAATCGCAATATTTCGGTTTTTCTCGGATATTTCCGGAACGGCTTAGAATTTTCAAATCTGTAAAACGGGATTTTGTTGGGCATCAAAATACGCAACTTTTATCTAATTTAACCGACACTATATCTCTTACCGTTTCCGAGATCCCCATGCTGTGCATCCTTATCTTGGACACACTGTATATGAACTGTGTAATTTTTGCGTGGTGGAATCTGTTGCGCGTCGTTACCGATTTTATTATTCGATAATAAAAATGAGAAAAAAGCAGAAGAACTAAAATATTTGAAAACAGGCAAAGGAGAAGCTAAAAAATGCTCTATCAACAACTACTTTCGCAATAATAAGTTTAGTATTTATTATATATAAGTATCAAGGTATTAAGGTTTCGAGAATCACGAAGCTTCCTAAGCACACAAAATGGCTTTTTTAGGGAAGGTCAGCGACCACACACATCAAGGTGGTCTTTGCGCGGTAACGTGGGAACGTGATTCCGTGTTAATTACAACTTAAGTGCTCCAAAATTTGCAGTCAACTTCACAAGTGGCTCTCCATACTGCCCTATTATAAATTCAAATGCGTATTACTCGGTTTGGTTTGCACTGCGATGTAGCTAGCGTAACTGCAGTTGGATAACTTTGACTTAACTATTGCTTGTTTAGACGTTATGCAGTTATGCTTAAAGGACGGGATTTAATAATAATAAATAATAATAAATAAGTCTTAAATACTCATAAGAATAACGATAGGACAGAATGTTAGCATCAATTTTCTGACAAAATGCTAACTAATCCCTATAAGTTATAATGATATTTGTGTTTCTCCGCTTTTTTAACAAACAAATGTTTTGCTTGTCCCTGTCAAACATGTTACACCCTAGATATTGAAATGTCTTGTCTATTATTCATGCAACCTGGTTCTATGTTAAATCCTAGCAAGTATATTTTGTACTACATTAGAATTTACGAAGTTTTAATTTTATTTTATGCAACACACTTAAAGGAAGTATGTTTATTTTAACCCAGCTGTGCTTATTTTCCGAAAATGTAAACTTCCCTTTTACATAATTTCACTAATAACACAGTTTATACAGGGTGACTTTAGTTGATGTTTAAAAATAAAGGACGTCATTTTTTGCCTTATTTTAGGACTAAAAGTTCTTTTAAACATGTGACCGCAAGGCCATCGTTTTTGAGACAGAAATTGTCAAAATTTTATTTATCTTTTCGTGAACTCGTACTCGGAACTTTTGCGAGGCATCTCCCTTATTTTCTAGATGCAAGGTTGCGATTTTCGTGAAGAATTGATGCATTTTCAGGCACTCCTAGTATCCCAGCTATCTGATAACTTATCAAGAGGGCCAAAACTGTTCCTTATATGACTTTTTCCGTGGAATTTAGTGGCAATTTCAGTATACGGGGTCAAATCAAAAACTTATGGGCCTTACTATATTTTTTTAAATGGGACATGGAGGAATAATTATGAATAATGTGGCTTTTTTAAAAATATATAGATGTATGCAGTTATTTTGAAAAAGAAGCTCAAAATATGAGATTTTCTAAAATTATCTTTTAAGTCCAATTAGTAAATAGTAGGCTATGACTAAAATATATTAAAAACAAAATTCATGTAGGTAATAATTATTATACTAAAGATATAATACTTTCAAATTTAATTCATAAGATATTTTTTAATTCCCATCTCTTAATTATTTATTACACTACTTTAACTTAATTATGATACGATTATTGAATTTTATCTTTCTTACTCAAGTTTAAAGTTAGGAAAAACAATAGAGAAACAACATTTTGAAAAAGCAAAGTTTTCAAAGGTGGTTTTCAAAATGACCGCCATTTTCTCATAAGCAAAATTGGAACATTTTCATTATTCTTCTAATCGCATTGGAAGGAATTCTAGACTTTCTTTGCAAATTTCGGAAATATCGGGTTTTATACGGGGTGTTAGGGGTTCGGCTACAAATATTTTAATACATAATAGGAGGGACCATTTTATTTAAAAAATACTTAAATAACATAGGATCATTTCCTTACCATACTTGAGAAAAAAAGACATCAAGGTGTATTTCGTTTTATTCATTTTTAAGCACATTGTTAACAGATTTATTAATTTTATTATGTAAAACAATTAATTATATGATTTTCTACAACATGCCTACAATTTTTTTCTTAGTAAAACCTGAACGACCTAAATTTAAAAAATAAAAAACGAACAAATTGTTTTATTTTACTACAGAATGCTTATTTGAAAACGGCAGCACTGCCCATCGTAGAGAAACGAGCAGGCATCAACGAACATGCCAATTAGCAAACATCTCAGTTGCAGTTGTCTTGTTTTTTGGTTCTTTCACCTTAATTTAATACGTAGTCGGGATTTAAAAATATATACGAATATTGAATATTCGGTTATGTTACTTATTTATGGAGAGTGTAGACAGAATGCTCATTTGGCGTCTCAAACATAACGGGAATGATATCATAACAGAAGGTGTCCTAATGACAAAACATCTGTGGCGGTTTTACAAAGAGTTTGCAATACGGGAAATGTATACGTCCGTCAAACTAATATGGGGCCTGAAAGGCAAATAACACCCAAAAACGTGGAACATATTTTAGCCCTAGTGGAAGCTCACCCTGGTTTAAGCACTCGGGAAATCTAGCGACAAGTTGGACTTTCTAATTAAACCATTTATCGCCCCCTCTTGAAAACCTGTACCCTTATCATGTACTGGGAGTACAGGTTTTGACTTTAGAGGACTTACCCCAAAGACGAGAATTTTGCCGGTGGTTTCTCCGAAAAAAACAAGAACACGAAAATTTTACTTTAAACATACTGACAACCGATGAATCTTGTTTTACGAGAAATGGATTTTTAAATTATCATAATATTCATACCTGGGCTCAAGAAAATCCACACATGATTCAACAAGGTCGATTTCCGTACCGGTTTTCAATAAATATTTGGGCTGGAATAATTTACAATCGGTTAATCGGACCTTTTGAGGTACCAAGGCGTTTAACAGGAAAGGCATATCTCCAATTTTTAACTAATGACTTTCCACTCTTTTAGAAGATATACTTCTCAGCTCAGCGAGCCAGGGCCTGGTTTCTTCACGATGGAGCTCTTGCCCGCAGTCATAGGAATGGGCTACAACATCTGGATAATACGTTTAATAATAGGTGGATTGGTCAAAATGTCCCAGAATCTACAATATGGCCTCCGAGGTCACCAGACCTAAACCCCTTAATATTTTTAGAGCCACATGAAAATATTAGTGTATAATAGGGTTGAAATTGAAAACGAAGAATACCTTAGAAACCGTATTTTTGCTGCAGCGAAACGAAAACCTAACGTTCTTGAATATGTTGAAGAAAATTGGCTTCACCGTATTCGTGCATGTTTAAATAGTGGCGGTAGTCGTTTTCAGCATTTACTTTTTTTAATTTCTAAAATGTTTTTAAAATATTTTTTCTAGTATGTGAATTACCCACCTACTGCTGTACATTAATATGCTTGGTAAGTTCATATTCTTCAGGGGCGTGCAGTGAAATTTTAAGGAAGGGAAGCAATTTTTAGAAACTTACCTAGTTGTAATGTAATTCGATTCTTCGATCAGTTTTTGCAAATTGCAATGACGTCATCATAAAACTTCGACGCTCCGACATATTTTGGAGAAGTTTATTTTCAATGGACAACAGCGATGTATGCGAAAGTCTCTCCTGCCCCGTTTAATTTCTCACGAAATTTTTTATACGTTTAAGTGTTGAAAAATTGCGTTCTACTGATGAACTTTTGGCAGGTATTGTCAATACTAATGTACACAATTTCGACAGTTCGGTGTAGGTCTTCCAGCTCCTTGTCATTTAAAAATTGCATTAGGTCTTTAGCGTTATTTTTTGCGCTAATATCATCAGTTTCGTAAATCACTTTTAGTTCAGATCGCAGTAACACTCCATGGCCATAATGAAGAAGAAGAGATTTAACGCATCTTCTGGAAAAGTTTTTTTAAACCGTTAAATCTATAGTTTATTTGTTGCTAAATTTGATCGATTATTTCATTAAAGAGGCGTCTGTATGATGTTTGAACATCTCCGACCTTGTCTGTTCGAAGACGCTTGGCTTGTGGCTCTACATTTAACGTCATCGTTTTCTTCCAAAATAGGTCAAAGTCATCTCTTTTTTGGCTTAACATGGACTTAAAATTATCCACTTTTTTTAGGCAAAAAGCAATATCATTTGATTTAGTTTGTAATACATTAAAAACATTCTCCGAGAATGGAAATATTTCTGAAAATATAATCAACAAATAATTAAAATTAAAATCTCGTTTCAAACAGTCCAAAACCCCCTCGAACTATTTATTGCTTCTGAGCTTCACGTTTCATTATTTTCTATTATAATCTTAAAGAGTTCAATCAGTGATTCACGATTTTCAGATACTGTTAACACAAGTCTTCCATTATAGTTCTACCTAGTATGAGCTACTTTGGACAATCGTTTGTGGTCAATGGAGTCCAAAGCTTGTGTACGTTTTGTTGACTTGGCAAAAAGAAGCAGCCATGCCACTTAAAGTAACGAAAAATACTTTACGCTCTTTAATGTGATTGATGGACTGGGATAAAACTAAATCTAATTTATGAGCAAAACAATGGACAAACACAGCACTTGGGAAAGTCTCTCGAACTTCTTTAGTAACGTTATAAACTACGGTATATAATGCATCTGCTGTACGATTTTCGGACACATTCTTAAAACGTAAAAATCGCTCTTGAATACTTCCGTCTGTTTTAACGTAGCGTATTACTATAGATAATAGGCTAAAATTAGTGATATCAGTGGTTTCGTCCAGAACAATAGCAATGAACTGCGCCTCGCCAATCTCCTGCTTAATTATTTTTTGGAATAATGGTTGCAACAGCGGAAATTAAATCATTCTGGATTCGATTCGACGTTCCGCGAAAAACGTTAGACTGCACTAAATGATTTTTTAAGCAAACAAATCTTGAAAATTTCCTCTATTTGAAGAAACCCTTGTTTCGTCATGATCTCTAAATCCCAATTCGTGCTGACCGAGAAAACAAACAACATCGATAAGTTTTCTTAATATTTGCCTATTTTTATCGACTAGTTCATTGTGTTGGCGGTGACTAATTTACAACTGTTTATTAAGGACGTGTTCAATTCTGGTTTTGCCGTAGACTTTTTCTTTTATGACGGCCTGCAAATTCGCTTGGGACATAATGTGTCTTTTTACAACTTTATGGAAATTGTTTAAATCGGAAAACTCAGTTTTATTCCAGAGACCTTTTTCATTTTCAAAAAGTAAACATGGCCAACAAAATAATTTACTAATATTTTCACACCCTGTTAGCCATTTAAATTGTTCGTATTTTTTTCCGGATAAAAATGTCTAATACAGTTTTTAATTTTTGTGGTTAAATTTTTCATAGGCGGTTTTGCCCTTCCTTTGGAAATTATTTGAAGCTTATCAGCGAAGTTTAATGTTGAAAATCCCTTTATTATTAAGACACACACCACACATTCACACACACTCTTCTTACTAAATTCTCCAACATTTTCAACGTTATTAACGACAGTCGAAGTTGACGGTATTTGCATATCCACGTCCGTATTATTTTCTTCCATATCGCACCATGCACGACGCTACGTACGTATCACACAATACACGGATAGCCGTTCAAACAAAGAACCTACTCCAACGAGAGCTTCCTCCCCCCACTTAAAGCACGTGACTGAAATGCAAAAATTGCAAACAGCCGGTGGAAAGTTCAATAACTTCTGGCTCGATTCACAGGAAATCAAGCATACAGGACTTGGCTGCAGAGAAGCTAGCGGCCCGCATAGGTTCTATTTTCTATTGTCGCTGGGTCGAAGTCAAGGTCGCATTTATTATGGGCTTGATAATTAAGATAATATTTTAGCATTTTTAATATAAACTAAATTAATGGTTTCGTATTTCAAAAATTAGGTTTTAGAAGATGTTTTGTAATTTTTTTTGGGGAAGCACTGCTTTCCTTGCTTCCATGGACTGCACCGCCCTGAATTATTCTTTATTAATTTTTGGAAACTTAATTAGGGATGCGCAGTTAAAAACTATACAAATAAATAATCTTAAAAGTTTTAATAACAGGTTTTTGCTATTTTTTTATATACGCTGATAATATGCTAACAAACCACAATTTACTACAACATTAGTTCATACATTCCAAAAAAATTATCAAAATGAAATAATTGATTCGTTTTCAAACTTACAGATTTTTTTATACTTTTCTGTTGACAAAACACAGGTGATGAGATTGTCATCACATTATTATCTAAGCAATGTTTTCATGTTGTCCTGAAATTAGTTGAAACCTTCTCTAAAATTAAACATTTTAAAATTAAATATCACGAAAACCTACCGATGGTTTATAAGAATATTTTGTTTAAAGTCCTTCACACTATCCTATGTTAAAAGATCCGGAGATTGAGGGAGCCATCTTACAGGTCCGTCGTTACCAATCCATCTTTGAGGAGAGTTATCGTCTGGAAATGCCCTTAAACGCCTAAAGTTGTGGTTTGAGGCACCGGCTTGTTGAAGATAAATGACATTATAATGTGCCAATGGAACATTTTTCGTCAGTTGTGAAAAAACTTTTGTAAAGATTTCTAGATACCGACGTTCTGTGAGACCTCCTTCAAAAATTCTATGGACTATGCGTCTTCCGAAAATGAAACCCGGAACCCCAACCCAAAGCGTCCTTGTTGTGCCTTTTCAAAAATTAAATGGTCATTTTCTGTGGACCAGTTTTTGTATTATGGCCAAGAATTCCCGCACAAAATAAGATTCCTCGGAGCAGATAACGAGTCTTTCAAAAAATTTATCAGTTTTTTGGTTGTAAATATAACTGGCAATACAGCAATCGGCGCTCAGCATTACCGGGGTGTAAATGTTGACTTATGTGAAATATGGGTAATACTTATTATTTTCACAAAATTCTTTGATCATCATACTTGGATACACCAGATGCTTCCTCTGCTTCCTGGCAAGAAGGTGAAGGCGCCATTTCTACATAACCCAATACGTTTATTTCTTTTGTCTCTCTGTCTTGTTTGATGTACGCTTTAGGAAAACTATATGGATAATCTGTGCTTTATTAAACTTGATTTAAGGCGGGCAAACATGTATAATATTCATTTCTCGCCAAACACACTACTAAATTACTAGATACAGTCTTAACCGCAAAGGGTCTCCTACAAATCTTTTTAGATAGTTGTGGAATGTGCTGTTCGAATTAAGGTTTTGGTCAATATATAATCCCAAAAATGTATTCACCTAAGTCCTTGCTATGGCCGGGTTATGAAGCATTACTTCTTTAAATTGACATCTAAAATTTACTAAATTTGTTTTACAACATTTCCCTTTTACCAGGGGAATAACATTTATATAGAAAAGTTATTATAACACAAAACAATCTTCATATATCTATAATGCTCAAACTTTTATAGTGAAATACTGCTAAAGTGTTATATAAAATATAAAGAAAAAACTCTTTGCATACGAGCAAACTCGCATTTAGTGGATCGTAATATATCCGTACTAAAAGCTTTTGTATTGATAATAAAAATGAGAAAAGCTCGAGGAGTTTTTTATCTTGCAAGTTTCATATTTAGTAGATATTACTTTAGGGATCGTTTCGCATTTCCTACATGTTTCTTATTTCCATTAGAAAATTGAACCTATGTAGATATGTCTTAATAACATATACATCGGAAACTTTGAAGCATTATGCCTTATAATAAATAATAACAATAATTATGAGAATAATAATAATAATAATAAAATTAATAAGTTATTTAATTGACAGTATACCACATTCCTGGCTGACAGACTTACTTCACCCTATGATCATCAATTTCTTGGCAACTCTCAAGCACCAGTGGACAACGAACCTGAGGATCTATAATGGTTATCAAGCTCTTACTACCGATGAGATACACATTAATAGAGGAATTTACAAAGGAAACTCGCTAAGTCCACTTTAGTCCTGCTTAGCGATAAACTCCCTCTCCACGTTACCAATAGAGGCAATTTCCGAACCATATCCCACCTTCTGTATATGGATGATATTAAGCTCTGTGGTGAAAACCATAGCAAAAAAAGTTTATTGACGTGACATAGACCTTCTCGGAAGACATCCATATGGAATTTGGAATGGAAAAATGTGAAGCTTTAAACATCGAAAAAGGCAAAGTAATTAATGGTGGTGTGGCCCTATCCAATGGATAGATAGTTCCAAGGATGAACCAAGGAGAGACCTACAAGTACCTAGGATTCCAGCAAGCTAGACTGCTCCAGGATAAGCAACTAAAGACCCATCTGAAAGATCAGTACGTTCAAAGAGTTCGAGCTCTTCTGCAGGCAGAACTGAACGCCGAAAATCTAATTATAGCAATTAACACACCTATGCTGCGCCCGTGCTGACCTACAGTTTCGGAGTCTTGAAATGGACTAACATAGAGCTGGAGGAACTACAAGTCAAGTCTCATTACCCAAGGTCATCAAGTCTCCGAATGATTTTACTACGAAGAGGAGGTGGAAGAAGTTGAGTTAAACAAATCGCACTCCCGACAGCTGCAAAAATTGAGAGATTTCTTTACCAACAAAGCACAAATATCAAGTCTCAACGGCATAGTGACCTTAAGTGACAACACGTTCTCTCCACTCAATCTCGCAACTGACATCATCATCCTAAAGTCACTTTCAGACTCCGATAAACAAGAACAGTGACACAATGACTTGAATCAGCCACACATAGATAAGAAACCATCCAACAGGAGGCTGAATGATGGACAAATATTCCCAAAGATAGAAGGATTTGTAATGGCAATACAGGATCAAGTTATTAACATACGAAATTTATCGTCACAGACCGGTCCGTTGAATTCGATAAGTGTCGAAAATGTAGCGAGAGATCAGAGACTATACAGCATATAACATCCGGCTGCATTTATCTAGCAAACAAGGACTACCTCCAGTGACATAACCAGGGGGGTAACATCATACACCTGAGACTTGGAAATAAATACGGGCTTCTTTGTGCCCTATTATAAATACCAACCAAGTTCAGTGCTTGAAAATAATGCCTTCAAACTGTACTACGACCGGGAAATTATCACCAGATGGGTGACGAATAATCAGCCTGATGTGATACTGTTAATTAAGGGAACAAAGATAGCTTATTTAATAGATGTCGTTGTAATCAACAATAACAACGTGTGGGATGAATATCAAGAGAAAAATGCCTAACATGCGGAACTGGCCATCGAGATACAGCAGATGTGGCGACTGAATAAGGTTCATGTGACACCGATCATCGTATTATCAACTGGAGTAGTTCCAAAAACACTAGAACAGAACCTGAAAATCACACATGCATACTAACATCTTCATCGACATCCAGAAGGCAGTCCTGCTAAGTACTTGCCACGTAGTGAGAAAATTCTTACAGGACAACACATAGAACTAATAGAAACCAGCCCACTCCTTTTGATGCATGCATCCGGGATGGGCTTGGAACCCAACATTTGTTGAGAAATTATTTGTCAATTTCGGTAATAATAATAATAGTAATAATAATAATAGTTGTCAAACGTGCCAATAATACATGCATAAATACATGGAACAATCGATAGTACCTAAAATCTGCTATTACTGGACATAGCTAGAATTATGAATACCGTCAATGAAACTAAGATCGATGCTGATATATTCCGTATTTCAGAAGCTTCACTGAGATTAAGAATTAAATCACCTAGACTTTAGTAGGCACGGTGAATGCGAATATGAACAATTGTGTTAAGCGTATCTATTTTAATTATATTTTTACTTTTTTCGTGAGAAATCTAAACCGATGTATAGACAAACTTATACAAGCAAATATTTGGTTAAAATTCATGTTCTACCAAGAATTAGGATATTAAGTTGCGTTCTTCGGCGTTCCTTAGCACTAGGTAAAAAAAGCGTGGTCCAGAGGGCGTAAAAGTAGAGATCTATATGTAAAGGCCGTTACTTACTATCTGGTTCGATTCGTTCATTCGATTCGTCAATTCATGTGAATAAACGAATTGACAAATACTTCTTCCACACTATCCATACATTTTTATGTAATTCGTTCACATGGATTTCATATGTTTCAATGTTTAAAAATATACAAAAAAAAAAAGATTTGATTCAGACAAATCATTCGCCGGGGTCAAAGCCTACCTTGATACGCTTAAAAGCCAGAATTGCCGCGCAACGAATTGAACGGAGGAACCGGAGAAACGAATCAACGAATAGTGAGTAGCGAGCTTTGGACAGAGTGCTATATATGACCTTGTTATGATCTCACATTTTTTTTACGATAATTGCTGTAAAATGACATATTTTACTGTTTTTTCCACAGAGAAATATTACGCCTAAATTAAAAAAAACAGTTTTATGCGATTTTAAATGTTTTTCGGTATTCGATATACAAAGTTTTTAGAAAATTGTGAATTCTTCTGGACATGTTTTCCTCAACATCTGTATGCATTACATAATCGTTTCTTACCTCAGTCATGAACAAGATTGATACCTCTGAACATTTTAACATAATTTTTGTACATAGAAACTTATCATAAGTTAAACGCTACGACTATATTATGTTTTGTGTATTTTTTACTTTAAACGAAAAAATTACCAAAGTCATCGCAGCAACGTAATTAAGTGGCTATATCCTTTTTATTATAGAGAAAATCTCAACATCGTTCTACTGTAAAATCATAAGAGCGCCATCTTTTTATTACTTTTTAACTTTATTTGCATGTGACGTTCGAGTGTACCTATTTACTTGCTGGAAAGAAAAATCCCTATTATCGTTATTTGTTGTTCCTCTTCATCTCTGGAGAAATATTTTTTGCGGTCGGGAGCAAGCCGGTGAAAGAATTTAGCGGACCGTAGTGAAGTCCCTATTTATTCAGAAAAATATATTCAAGCAGTTTTTATTATGTCTGGGGACATATTTATTTGATGTAATTCACTAATTTTGTTGTAAGTATATTAATAATTCTTGGGAACTCTGACCAAAAAGCCTCCTCAAATATATATATATATATATATATATATATATATATATATATATATATATATATATATATATATATATATATATATATATATATATATATATATATATATATATATATATATATATATATATATTTAATTTTATTTAAACATTTAAAATCGCATAAAACTGTTTTTTTTTATTTAGGCGTAATATTTTTCTCTGGGAAGAACAGTAAAATATGTCATTTTACAGCAATTATCGTAAAAAAAATGTGAGAGGTCATATATAGCACTCTGTCCAAAGCTCGCTACTCACTATTCGTTGATTCGTTTCTCCGGTTCCTCCGTTCAATTCGTTGCGCTGCAATTCTGGCTTTTAAGCGAATCATCAAGGTAGGCTTGGACCTCGGCGAATGATTTGTCTGAATCAAATCTTTTGTTTTTTGTATATTTTTAAACATTGAAACTTATGAAATCCATGCGAACGAAATACAACATGTAATTCAATGTCGGTCGTGGTATTAGCCAGCGGAGTAGTTGTTTTTGTGATTCCATTTTGTGCCTTTGCTCTACACGGGGCTCGCTAGTCTATGGCGGCCTGATGAGCTCTAATAAGAGCGAAATCGCGATCGTCGTTTGACTAAAGTGGATCATTGTGTCTGCTGTGATGCAGAACAAGTTCCAAACAAGGAACATTTACTTGTTATGACGTTGGTGTACGTGGAATGAAAACATGCTATCATTTAATGCTCCCAACGAAAGCCAGGAGTCACAATGTAATTCAATGTCGGTCGTGGTATTAGCCAGAGGAGTAGTTGTTTTTGTGATTCCATTTTGTGCCTTTGCCCTACACGGGGCTCGCTAGTCTATGGCGGCCTGATGAGCTCTAATAAGAGCGAAATCGCGATCATCGTTTGACTAAAATGAATCATTGTGTCTGCTGTGATGCAGAACATGTTCCAAACAAGGATCATTTTCTTGTTATGACGTTGGTGTACGTGGAATGAAAACATACTATCATTTAATGCTCCCAATGAAAGCCAGGAGTCACACTGTAATTCAATGTTGGTCGTGGTATTAGCCAGCGGAGTAGTTGTTTTTGTGATTCCATTTTGTACCTTTGCCCTACACGGGGCTCGCTAGTCTATGGCGGCCTGATGAGCTCTAATAAGAGCGAAATCGCGATCGTCGTTTGACTAAAATGGATCATTGTGTCTGCTGTGATCCAGAACATGTTCCAAACAAGGATCATTTTCTTGTTATGACGTTGGTGTACGTGGAATGAAAACTTACTATCATATATATATATATATATATATATATATATATATATATATATATATATATATATATATATATGTAGCTGTTGTTATTATTGTTGTCACACAAAATCAAGCGGAATTAGCGCAACAATAATAGCAACATCCGGAAAACATAAATAATAATCAACGGCCGCTCCGATATAACATTTGGCCCCGGGTGGGGGTATAAAAGAAAAGAAAACTTCAGTTTCTTTTCGGACGCGGGAAAGAAAGTTTCAAAAATGCAAAATATGATTTTGGCGAAACGTCGGCAAAACTATTCTTTTCAGAACGCCAGCAGTGAACGGATGTACACACAGAAAGAAAACACATCGGATTCTTCCATCCGTGAAGGACTAAAAATCAACATAAAATATCAATATCTGTACGGTTCTTGGACCTAAAAGGTAATCCGAAAGAAGAACTTAAGATAAGAAAATGGGCCATTCTGCTATAGCTCGGCAAGGCCCATCAGGCAGTTTCCTTGGGGGGTATCAGTATTAAAACTGAAATACCCGAATACTGAAACAAGTAAAGTGGCATGTCGTTCAACTTTGAAAGTCGATGCGGAAAATACGCAACCAGTGGCGCCATCTGTAGGTACTATGGTGCACTAAATCGCTTTAGATAAGACCTACTTGGGAGCACAAGACAACACACATCTGTGCAAAATAGAAGAAAGCAGAAATATCAATTCCGAATTTGATACATGCCACTTTGTTTCAGTGTTCGGGTTTTTCGGTTTTAATGATGATACCCCTCAAGGAAACTGCCTGATAAGCATTGTCAGGCCAGATATCACGATAGCAGAATGGCTCCCTGGTTTTGAAACAAACAGAGCGTCTTGTTTTGGTTGTTCCTTGACACATTGGTGAAAGAGTGATTTCCTCATCTTGGAGTTTTTTTATATATATTTCTGACTTCAGGTCTTCATCAATACAATTAATACAACTAGTTGAAATATGAGTACACCTAGTATTCTTTTAAGTGAGCAATGTATATTAGATAATATAATTCATTAGAACAAAATTCATGTTAGTGTCTATAAAATCAAGACAAGTATCTTACCATTCACCGACGCTCTAGTGAGGTCAGCTCTCTTAAGATGTTTATATCAACAGTCAGGGGAATACTGACGTGTTTATTCCATCAAAAATCCTGCTGAAAAGGGTTGACAACTAAAGATTTGTGGCTACATGTATTGAATTATTCATTTGAGTGTGGGTATTAGAAGCTGATTTGTGAGATGGTAAACATGATAGTGTCTTAGTAACGCTAAACTGGACAAGGTTCATTCCTCCCTATTCTACGATTTTATGGTCGTCGGTTAAGGATAAAGTTATTACTTTACCCCCATTATCCATTTTAGTGTTGGAGACAGTTTGGGGAAATTGTATAATTGGAGTATAGTTTAGTCAGCATAGTTGGAAATAGGACTGCTAGTAAAAGAAAGTAGATTATTCGTTGGTTTGCGTTAACCTTAAAATAAATAAAACCAGGTTACATTATAAAGATCCCTAGGAGGCAGGTGACCACATACGGAACTAAATTTTTTTAAGCGAGCGGCTTAAGTATTTATTATTTAAGTTTTAAAATTGTTTTAATGTCCCTCAGTACTTATGCATTATTATTTTGGTCTCCTTTTGTTGTTGATCCAGAAAAGGAACATGAAAAAGAAACTTAATTTTTATTTTTCATTGTCTGATTCACATTTAGTAGATTACAAAACGGTATGTTGCAGTTGGAAATATGTCCAAATGTAGAGTTATTAATATTTACAGTTTGTGAGGAATAAATCAAAATCTTCATAAAAACAAACAAACAATTTATTTTTGGATGGCAATTTTTTAAAAAAATTATAATATTAGGATTATAAGGTAAACCTGTGCACTCAGTTTCAGCTTTTTTTAGCACGATTCTATTAATTAATTGCTGATAATATTTATTTAAAGGAGACAATCACAAAAGTACCGAGAATTTTTTTTAAATGAAATAGAAACAATTGTTTGTTGTAGACAAATTCTATTAATTTTTTTAGGAATCAAATAATACTCATAGGAAATATATAAATAATATAAAATAATTTCTTTTTACTCAGATTCAAATAAAACTGGGTTATAATGGAATTACTTAGTCCGGGTATTGCTTTTACAATCGGTTTTCTTTTTCTATATTGCATATCAATAAAAACAGAAACACATATATAAAGGTATGTCTTTGTAAAATCGATCATAACTCCAAATATGCACACCAGAGCGCCATGTATTACAGGAATTTGTTGCCTACTCGGCGCATTATCTCTGACGGTCTCTTTTTTTTGTTTATAGTTCCGCAGAGACAGGGTGATGCTTTTATACAGGGTCTTATTCTTATATACTACCAGAAAATTCTAAATGGTTATCAAGATATTATAGTTGCAAATGTTTAATTTTGGAGAAGATTTAAATTAAGTTGTTGACAACATAGCAACATTGCTATTGTATTGTACGAGACTACTGTAATCACAACAGCTGTGTTTTGGCAACAAAGAAATATAAAAAAAACTGTAGTAATTTCTGAGATTCCTTATTCATACAGTTTTAACCGCACAACCCTATATAAGTTTATTAACTTCTAAAAATTACTAAAAAATATCAGCTTACCAAGCATTTTAATTTAATGCACTAGGTAGGCAATTCACATACTTCGAAAAATTTAGTGCTCAGACTAAGGCTTCCTTTTACTATAACTAAACCATATTCCTCGTTTTTGGGTGCTATTTGTCTCTGGTGATTATTGTGACGAATATTTTGTCAGTCCCACGTCCTGCCTTTTCTGGTATGTTTGGGATGCTAGATGTGCATCCTGTCTATATTCTCCATAAATAAGTAACATGTTTGCATGTTCATTATTTGTATACGTTTTTACATTATCCACTATGGTGCAATGATGGGTATGCAATTATTTCACACGACAACAAATTAAGCTAGGTGGAAACAACAATAAACAAAACAACTGCTACTTCTACTTTTACAAAGCAAGGTTGCTTTTAAGTAGGCACTTTTAAGGTAAAATTAAGCAGTAGATCCGTTTCTTATTCTGGATTTTAATACACTCTATTATTAATAATGGAAAAAAACAAAGTATTTAACAATTCTAATATTTTACATACTCACGATACAAGTCATTGCTTACAATTTTTGCAACTTTCACTATAGAAGATACAATCTTACAGACCATTACAGTAAAAAGTAAAAATCAGTTCTGCACGATGGTTTAAAAATATCCAATAATTTACCAGAAAGTATAAAAAAATTGTCAATATTTATAAAACAGTTAAGGTTTATTTAAATACTTATTTCAATCTAATTTATTTTATATTAAATTATAACCTTAATATTATTATTATTTTTATGACTTGTTTTCTCACAGTATTCCTGTGGTTGTATTTCATACTGACGGGAATATACCAATATATAGTCAGTACAAAAAAAAATAAAAAAAAAGGAAATGGAAAAAAACAACTATTGTGTATTAAGAAATGATCTAACGATGCTACATGTTTTCAAAATGACCGATTTTTGGATGTTCCTGTTAATGTCTGTATTAAGTCCTAATTGAGCCAAATTCGGTGTAAACGTTGTTGGGGTGAGACCTATTACTGATATGACGAGAGGAACAATGATGACTGTTTCCTGTTTCCACAGCGTTTTTACTTCCATTGCCAAGTCGGTGTATTTGGCGATCTTCTCACTGTATTTCGCTTGGATGTTCTCGTCGTTGGGGACAGCCTTGTGACAGTAATTTTCTCTTTTTTGAATTGAAAGGTGATATCGGGTCTGTTTGCGGGGATTGTTTTATCTGTGTGAATGTCAATGTCCCAGTAGGGCTTGTAGCCTTTGTTTTCAACTATGGATGTTGGTGTATAATGGTAGTAAGGGTCTGTGTTCTCCGTTAGTTTGTATGTTGGCTAATGCTTGATGAACGACCTTCGCTGCTGAGTTGTGTCTCGGGGTGTATTCAGTTCCGGCCATTATTCTACATCGACTCGTTATGTAATCGATAGTTTCTCTCTGCTGGTGACATCTCCTACACCTCTCGTCTTCAATTGTTGTGTCCTTGATGGTGTGCTTTCGGTAGTTTCTGGTTGTTATGACTTTGTCCTTGATGGCAAGCAGGAAGCCTTCTGTTTCGGGGAACAGCTGCACTTCTTGTAGCCACGTATATGAAAGCTTTTTATGTATATGGTTTTGCTGTATGTGGTATCTGTGTCTTCCATGGTGTATTTTTTCAGACCAGGTATTCATCTTTTCTAGTCGTGATTCGATGTGACTGTGTGCGTCTGCTGCGTGGCTCGTTTGAGACAGGTCGGGGGGTGTATAATTATTAATATTCTTATTATATATTATTATTTATTGTTATACGTTACATTCCATGTAAAAAAAATTGTAAAGTTGGTTTGGAATAAAACAGTTTATAAGTAAATTAAATTGATAAAATATTTTACTAAGAAACCAATTGCAGGATTTTAATTAGTTATTTGTTTTACAAAATAAAATTAATGGTTGTGCTTAAAATGACAAAAAAATTAAAATAATGAAAGGACACAATGTTATATAAGACAATTTAGAGTATATATAATCTAGGCCTTCAATTATCAATAACTCACCATTAGTAGCAAAACAATTTTCGGAAATATTTGATACACCTACTTACTTACCCGTTTCAACAAATATTTCCTAATAATAATCAGAATAACGAAAGCAGTCGTGAAAATATTTAAATAAAAAAATATCATAATATATAAAAACACAAAAAAGCTCTCTTTCTATATCCGAGGCGCATCGCATATTTTTTATGTCAAACTTTTTTCATTAAATATCTATATGAACTGGAATATGGAAAAGCAACTTTTTTACATACGAGCGAACTAGCATTTACTGGTTCCTAACGTATTCGTAATAAAAACTTTTGTATTGGTAATAAAGATGAGATACGAACGAAAAGTTGTTTTGTGTTCAAAAGTTGTGTATTTTCATAAATATTACTTTCGAAGCTGTTTCGTATTTCTTACATATTTCTCATTTTCATGACAAAAGGAAACAACGTACGTGGAAGATATCTCGATGAAATATAAGATAGAAACTTCCTATATAAGTCAGTGTGACTCTTATATTAAAATCTAACGCTTATTTTCTGTTTTATGAAGCTACAAAACTAACTTATTTAGTCATTAAACCGGAAATTTTCGTAAACTTCTCTTCCCCTTGGGCTTTTTTGTTGATAGGATTAAAAATGAAAAAAATCCTAAGTTTTTGCAATGCACAACGGCTTTAAGCCACATTCTTTTAAGTTTTGGAACTGGCGTTTTTAAAAACATTATTTAACAAATATTTGAGAGGCTTTGTATCATTCGCCCGTCCTATATTTGAACAATCACACATTTGCGCAATTTGAATTAAAATCGGTTTTTGTTCTGTCTTTGAGTTTCAAGTTACACAGGGTTTTCGTTTATATTTTGACACCTACAACTTTCACTATAAAAGATACAAAAAAAATGCCTCCCTAGAAAGATTAGGAAGCAGGTGAACAGGTATCAAACCTTTCGCGCCACTAGTCATATAACTTAATGTTTATTTTTAAACAATTTTAGGCTTTGAAACTGAGCTTTATTTATGATATATACTAGATATTAATATTCTTTTGGGAAGCTTGCGACAGTATACCATCCGAAAATATATAGTAGCCAGAAACGATGGTCTAAATGTAGTCTGAAGTTATTAAAGGGTACAACATCAAGGCCTCATTGGGTGATCGGGTTCCGTGTATATATTTCCTTGTAACTAGTATGGGGCTAAGGTTCTATGGTGGTAAAACAAAGAACACGTTCCTTAGATTTTTTTTTGAAAGGCAGAAAAATGTTCTGTTCTACTTAGTTCAGAAGTTAATCTGATATAACCAACACTGAGATAAAAACGTGTACTCAGTTTTGGCCTAGGCGAACTATTTAGAATTTTTTTTTTTCTACGCCAATGTCTTATTCAATATTTTAGCTTAAAGGTATTTACAGATGCTATATTTGTTTTCAATTTGATTCAAATTGTCGTATATCTTATAGACTGTTTCAGAAATGTTTAGAATAATAAAACCTCATTAGGTATGCAAAAAGACTGCAGGGTCACCCACCAATAATTTGTGCCACTTCCATAGTTTGGCATTGATATCATTGGAAAATTCTCTCTTTTCGTCAAGTGCAAGTAGTACCACCCGGTTTTGGGTCCACTTATGCGTTTGGCCTATTGTTATTCGTTCATAATCATTGAAAATAGTACGTCATTTTGGCAGTACGGTTGAATACTTATACAAAAAATAAAAACAAACAAAATAAAAATTATATATAACATGTACATAATGTATATGGATACAATAATTATTAATATATATTATTATAGAATAATTAAATTATAATAGATTATATTCTTCGTCATGTGAAGAACCGTCGTCACGTCTTGACATTACAATTAAAGAGTCGACCGTTTTATCGATCAGGTTGTCAAGAACTCACATTTTCTCCTCCTGTTTAATGACATGCTGGACTGTTTTTCGCCAGTTCTCTGGTGTTACTTCCTTAATAGCTTGATCAAACAGTAGCCTAACATACTTGCACCCGTAGAAGTTTGCTATATCTTTCACAGCATATTTCATAAAACGATTTTTGTGTAAATTTGCTATGGCTAGTAGTTATTTCTTTATCAAATTGGGTTCACACTGTATACCTTTGATAGTTAGCCGATCTATAATTTCTTGTTATTTCCAAGATAAGGTCTTCTCTCTGTGCCGTGAATGATAGCTTGTATTATCCATAACCACCGAATCAGCCGGAAGATATTTTATCATTTCACCAAAATAGTCTTCGAAAACATTCGAATTCATATCCTCATGGTAATCTCCCGTTAGCCTCGACTGAAAAGTCTGCAAACCTTCTTTTAAAAATCCAATAAAAAACATTTTTTATTTGCTTTTTGACACTGCGAGATCGAAAAAGTTGATTGATTTGCATTTTTAATTTTTTAATTGATCCATGGAGATCATAAGATTTCGTTTAGACGTTTAGGTGCAGTAATATCACAATTTAATAATTCGCTTTACGTACTTTACGATTTTCCTCAAAAATGATTGTTAAATATTTCATAAAATTTAGAAAGAAAGAGATATAGCAGAAATAATACCATCTTAACAAAAATTTAACACATGGTCACAATTTGTATTAATACATTTATTAATTTACATGAGAAAAATGTTTTTCATTAAAATATCATTCTCATGAAATCATTTTGTAGAGTTTTCTAGTATCAAAATTTTATCTCTCCGAATTGTGTCCTTTAAATTTTCTTCTTTACTAATTAACATTTCATGGCCTCTGTGCTCCGATCAAGAAAGCTAAATAAAATTGTCCCCGTCATCCTTTGGACCAGGACTGGATTTACAGAAAGACAGGTTTAGGGGTGATTAAGGCGACTTCTGTCATCCGCTGACTCGGACAAGCCTAGCAGCAATTAATGGGATTTTCGCACATCCCAAAGATAAACTATCAGTCCCCAATCGTAGATAAGACGGATTCAACGAAATTACCTCTATTTTCAATCGGCTTAGAGCAGACGTAGCTGTCCCATTTTATTGCCTGCTTTTGATACCTCTATACCAGGTGATAATTATGTATTGGTAACTTTATTAGGTACATAATATTAATTTTTTTTGTGCCGCCTCTTTTGCGGAGGTTGGCGACTATAATGACTATAGTTTTTAATCAGTAATCTCTTCTGCAACTAGGTCTCCCTTACTGGTAATTTTACTTTGAATTATTATTATTGCTAATAACGTACAGGGTGTCCAGGTTTCGATGGTTTTACGTGATATCTCGGTTATTTGGAAATATACAGGGTTGCGGTTTTCACATCACCGTGCTACTTTGTATGTGAAATGAAAGATTCACTAATTAAAATTTTCATAGCTCGTGTTGTTTGTAAGATACAGGGTGAAACTGAAAATGTAGCAATTTGGGACCACCTGGTATCTTGGTTATCGTTTAACTTATCAGAAATGATATGACTCAAAGTTAGGTTTTTTTGAATGGGACACTCCATATATTTTTAAATAGTCTGTTTCCGTTTTTACAAGCCTTTAAAAAATGTATAACACTCTATGTTTATATTCAATATTAATTACAATATTAGCACATTTTGTATACAAAAATTGGTAAATTTCCTTTACCCGGAACTTCCCTTGTTATGATTTTTCTTCCATTTTAGCTCAGTAAAAAGTCGCAGTATATATGTATTACATACACTGTCTTCATTTTTATTGAGCGCCATTTTGTTCCATCATGTTGGATTACTACCAATATTTTACAATTTTCTTTCTACCTATACCATACTTGACTTTTCGGCATAATTTAAAATAAGTACTCTTTATATTGACACATACCGCCATTTTGCTACGTCATATTGAATTGGTTTGTAGATAGTTCCCAACCCCAAATAACACACCACTCTAACAACAAGAAGATCTTTAACCTTCCAGAACACGCGCGCGGACTATCGCTCCGCAGCCGTTTATTACTCCGGTTTACTGAGGAGTTGATCTTGGTACCACGTGCCCGTCGCGTGTAGCTATTTGATTAGATGCACTTTGTATCCGGTAGGGTTTAGTTCTTTGAACGGCGCACTCGTAAGTAAGCTATATATGTTTTATTTTTATTATTTTTAATCATAATGTTTCTTAATATTGAGGATGTCCTTATACGAGAAGGAACAGGCACGGCTGGAAAAGTTGATGAAAGAGTGTCTCAAGGAAGATGAACCCCAGCGAAATGTACAGTATGATGATCAATCAGATGAGAACGAAGAGGAGATATTGGAAATGAGTGATCCCAATAGCGATACGGAACAGGAAGTTTTGGATCAAGAAGTAAGTGAAGTTTTTTCTGATGGACCTTATTTTTTGGGAAAAGATGGCTCGTCACAATGGAATAAACATTACCCTAGAAAGCAAGTGAGAACGAGAGCAGAGAATATTATAAAACATTTTCCTGATGCGAAGGCTGCAACAAAGAATTTAAAGTCGATTCTAGAAATCTGGCAATTCTTCATGGATTTGGATATGCTTTGAACTATAGTAGAATATACTAATCAACATATTGTAAGTGTTCAAACTAACTACAGTAGAGACAGAGATGCTAAACTGACAGATATTTGTGAATTACAAGTTCTTATTGGACTACTGTACTTAGCAAGTAGCAGATTCTAAGACATTTTATACCAGGAATTTAGAAGTGTATCTTGGGAAACAGCCTAACGGACCTCACGCCATTGATAATTCTGCATCTGCTGTGGTCCAAAGAGTGTGCAGGCCTATAAAGGGGACAAACAGAAACGTCACATGTCATAATTGGTTCACAGGAATTAATTTGGTTAATATTCTTCTTCACGTATATAAACTTACATTTTTGGGTACTATACGTAAAAATAAGCGACAGCTGCCACTTGAATTTTCTTGCCCCGCAAGCAGACCTATTAGTTCAAGCATGTTCGGATTTCAAAAAAATATAACGTTGGTATCCTACATTCCAAAACGGTTAGAAAATGTTTTATTAGTATCAAATTTACATCATGACGATAATGTTGATAAAGCCACTGGAAAGCCGAAAATGATCTTAGATTACAATTCTTCGAAAGGCGGTGTTGATGCTGTCGATAAATTATGTGCAAGCTATAATTGCGCTCGAAATACGAGGCGATGGCCTATGGTCATCTTCTACTCAATTTTAAATGTTGCTGGAACTGATTCTATGGTATTATATTTCACGAATAATACTGAACTTTGAATACCTAGAAGACAGTATCTTCGTGAGTTATCACTTCTTCTTATTGAGAACCAGCTTAAAACAAGGGTACAAATACAGAACATTCCAAGAACTTTGAAAGATGGAATAAAGGAACTCACTGGAGAAAAACTACCGGGACCAACTCGTGAAAGCGTTGCTGCTACCAAGGGACGCTGTTCATATTTTGACGAAGAAAGAATAGATCCACAAAAATGTTTTGCGAAAACTGCAGAAAATTTATTTGTGGGGAACATGCTCTACATGTTTGTGGTGAATGTTATGGAAGAAGAAGCGTCGATCCTAATTAACATAATATTTATGTTTTCACTATAAAGCTATTTAAGACGTTGAGTTCTTAATATTATTGGACCTAAGGTTATGTAATAACATGTTTTTATTACTTACTATTTTATAACTATTCTATTAAAGACGTTAATAGGTATATTTGTTTCAAATATGTATCGTGTTCTACTATAAATTGTCTTTTAGAGGAAAAAAACATAGTGCGGAGAATAAGTCTGCAGCGAGTGGTCGCGTCAGATAATTGGGCGCGTGTCTTTGAAGGTTAACGAAAACCATTTAGAAACTTAATATCTGAAAAATAACTTCGAACCAACGTAGTAGGTAAAGACTGATAATATGGGTTTCATGAAGAATATAAAATCTATATATGTATCCTGAGGATGCAACAAAAAACATGCGAAACTTCGACAATTTAAAAAATTTCTTTTGTTTCTTTACTGGACTCTACCATAAAAACAAAAGAATCGTTAACGAAAACCATAGAAACTTCCCAGTTAGCACTAAAGTAGCTACAAATGTTGCCACTACTAATTTTTAAGAGTTTTTACGTATTTATTACTAATAATCCTACTATATATCAACAAACACTTTGGG
Source organism: Kuschelorhynchus macadamiae (assembly GCA_030620095.1). Lineage (NCBI taxonomy): Eukaryota > Metazoa > Arthropoda > Insecta > Coleoptera > Curculionidae > Kuschelorhynchus > Kuschelorhynchus macadamiae. The sequence goes on from JAUTXW010005391.1 coordinate 1,306,093, forward strand.
TTACACGTTTTTAAGTATTATATATGTATTTGTTACTGCGAATAATATTTTATAGTGAGTTTCCATGTAAAGTAATTATAATATAACTACTGCCAAGCAGTTACTTAAGGAATTGACTCCAAGGTCGTCATTTCTTTTCCGTTACATAATAGTAATTATTTAAAGTTACTGTTTCTAATCTGTTTACTAAATTACAACTTTTAAGTATCATTATTTTCTTGAACTTTGCAGAGTTTACTCCAGTACGTTCAAATGTACTCCAATAACGTATTACTATAAAGTAAAACGAGTCGTTGCAGAGTAGAAAAAATTATCGTCTATTGCTACTTTAAACTGGCTATTACAAGTCGTTATTTTTCTGTTGCAATTTAGAAGTAAGAATTACAATAGTAATTCAACAGAACAATACAGTAAGCAATTTTTGATTGGTTCGGCCATATTGCTGTTAAAATCGTTTTGTTTACTTTTCGCCTACTTGGGTTTTTTATGAGTTTGTTGTTTTAGTGTCTCATTTTATTAGTTTTTTTGATTATTAAAATGAATATTGATTCAAACAAAAAGTTCTCAGCCATTGGTCATAGGGAGAAATGTATGTAAGCCTGGCTCACCTGTTTTTTGCTTAGAATTAATAAGTGTTTGTGATGAATGTGTAAATGACTATGGCCGTAAATGTCTTAAGTTTAGGTTTACTCCAAGAAAAGTTATTAAATATTGCACATTACAATATTTTGGTGTTATTTTGCTGTAAAAGACAATATTGTTTCATGCCTTAGTGTATGTTTTACTTGATTCAGCACCTCAATTTGAGGTAGAAGCTCTCTAAGATTAGCATAAAAGAAACTTTATTTTGTAGGCCTTCTTCAGTACATATTACATTACTAAATTCACTTGGCAGACAACTCTCATTAACCGCTTGCACAAACATTGTTATCTGTTAAAAACCTAAATGAAAAAGTAAGTTGGTACTAGATAGTTCGAATAGATTATTCAAGTAAAACATTAACATAACCCTACATTTACAACTGACGCTGACAGAGGTTGTCAATATAAAAGTAGATTAATTTTGTCATATTTTGAGAAAAACTAACGATAATATGTGAGCCCCCATTTAAACCTTTAGACATGTTGCATCAAATTGGCGAATGAGCTTCTATTGCCGCCACTGTCCTTCTAAAGTAATTGTAATTCGGTCTACAGCTTTTAATTAGTTGTTTATGTGTTGTGTTATCGTCTACGAGTAACAAGTTAAAATGATTCACAATGGCTTCACATGCCATAAGAAAAAAATTAGCTTTCGTCAATCAGCCACATTTTATAGAAAATTAAAAATATCACAGCTTGGTTATGTCATACCTGAACAAAACAACCTAAAGCGGTATTTTAAAGAAACAAAAAATGAAAACGAAACAAAGGGTTATAGTTATGATAAATGGCAGAATTACAGTAGTGACTCAAGTACCGCATCTCTCCGCATGCTACGACACAACGCATTAAATTTTAAAGAACCGGCGGAATGTTCCCAAATCGTAACCGCTTGGTAATAATATACAGTATAGCTTCAATAAGAACTATGTAGATAACTTTATTTGTACCACCTTAGTGTTCAAGACTTCATTGTAATTGGGTATAAGTGACAGTTGCGTATTTAAATAATCCAAAACTATAAAAGCGCATGGGAGAAGTCTTAGACACATGATGTTAAATAATTTTCTTAGTAAAGAAATGCAGCTAACCTAAAAGTAAAAGTCCAATAGAACGACATTTTTTATTTTCATCTAGCCTATAAATATTTAGCTATGATGTTTGTTTTTGTGAATACAAAGATTAAAAATGCGTACAAATTAGACATTACGTTAAAAAAAAGAATCACTCTTTATAATAAGATATTTAATGATAATTATTATTTAAACCAAAGTCCAAAATTACATTTTTGAGATTTAAAATGCCCATTATATATTTGACCAAAATGTAATAAAACGAATTTTAAAGGTGCGTAATTTTTTTACGACTATCATCAGCATATTCACCAGAGAAATTGCCAGCGTTTTAATTTTAGATCCTTAGCATAGCCAGAAAACTAAGTGAAACGCATGTATCCTACCTCAAATACCAATAACGTATTCTATACGCTCTACACTATATTCCCAATTTGAGTGTTTGTAGTCGCCATAACATATTTTGAAAATGGATTAAGTAAAGACAGAAACAAAGAAGTGACGAATAGGGTGAATTATTACTATTCGGCTACTTAAATGGAACCACACAATTCCGTACTATCTACGTAATAGTCAAAGTCACAGTTATATGTTATTCACGATATAGTTACCCTAAAATTGTTCCCCATTTTGGCAATGACTACGTAGTCTCAGCTTAAACAGAACGTGGCGACACCAAGTTCCGGTTACTTCAATGAAAATATTTGTGATAAACATGACGTATTCATGACTAAAAATGCAACTTGGGTTAATATCTGGGAAATATCTGCGGACCGACGGAGTAGGTAAATACTGATAATTTGAGGTTCATGCAGGATATAGAATCTATATGTATCCTGAGGATGCAACATTTAAGTTGCGAAATGTCGAAAATTTAAAAATTTCTTTTTTGCTGGATCTTAACTCCAAATAATATACCACTCTAACAAATTTTTTAATAAGTAGCTTTTTAATAATATTTTTTTAACATTTCACAAGGCCGCCATTTTGTATTATATTCTGGATTTTTACCAATATACTACCAGATCATCCCCATATGGCTCTCATTTTTGGTCAAAATTTGAAGTCAAACGGGTTGGTTTTTAAGCTATACCGCGAACTGACAGACAGACAGACCGACAGACAAATCGACAGACGGGCTGACGGAATTGATAAAACTTATTTTTTGGCATCTAAGGAGGCTAAAACGTGTAAGGTATGTAAAACCTGAGAAGGCATTTTTTTTGACTATTACAAATATTTTATTTGGCTGCTATTTTGTTCCGCCATCTTGAATTAGTACCATAATTTTACTAGTTGACCCCTATTCCACAATTAATTTCGGCATTTAATTTAAAATCAATCAATTAAGTAGTTTTTTAGGCATCTTGGATTCGTACCAAAATGTTACCAGTTGATTCCAACATAATACTTGATTTTTTTGGCAAAATTTGAGATAAATTGGATGAGTAGTTTTTAATAATAATTTGTTTAACATTTCACTACGTCGCCATTTTGTGTCGCCATATTGAATTTTCACCAAAATGTTGCCAGGTCACCCCCATATGACACTTAATTTTTGACCAAAATTTGAAATTAATCGGGTAAGTTTTTTAGCTACTCTGCGAACAGGCAGACCAACAGACAGACCGACGGGATTGAGAAAACATGTTTTTCGTCATCTAGGGACCCTAAAACGTGACGAGTTAAAAATTTTGGAGAGTGATTTATTGACGATTACAATGCTTCCGTTTTACGAGTGAATTAAAAATCAAAAAATCTTAGTAGGCCAAGGTGGACACTTGAAATAACAAAAGTAGTTTATGTCAAAATAGCCAACGTATTTGCTGTATTTTTCCTCGATTTGCGTTACTTTAAACTTTTTAATAAGATTACGTTTCTCAACTATAAATGGAAAATTATGAATCCAGTACGACGAAAACTCAGAAGAAGCTTTGGAAATATATTTTAAGAGGTAATATTATAGATATTTATTTTTCTCATTCTAGTTAAATAATTAAAATATGATATCCTTGTAGATATCCAGAAAGAAGGCGACCGCATAAAAGAATTTTTTTAAGGATTCAATCAAATTTAATTTCACATGGCTCGTTTGTCAAACCTCGACCTAAAACCTGCAACAAGGAAAATCGCGATATTGACGAAGTGAATGTAATTACAACAAATTCTTGTCGAAAAATTAAAGACTCTGTCGGCGATGTTAAATCCAGAGTTCAAACAATTTTAAAAAAAGATAAGTTTAAACCATATAAATTTAATTTGGTACAAAACTTATATCCCGGTGCGCAGAACGCCGACTAGAGTATTGCAATCGGTATTTGGCAATGCTGGACATGGTCAATAATTTTTAGAGAACTGTTATATGGTCAGGCATAATAATAGGGTTTCTTCTCAGGAAAAGAATAATTTTATATTTCCAAATGAATGAAAGGCAAGGCAGGTTTGGGTTTAATGTTTCATGCTTCATTCTTGGAAGCAAAATCGTCTATAAAATGACTGCACCCTTACTGCAATTAAATACTGGACATAATTGTGTCTAAAATAACCGAAGATGTTCCTTTGGCGCCATTCAATGATCTGTATTGAATAATGTTCAAATAGAGAGAGATACCTTCTATTTCCTAATAGTATTACCAATACTTCGATAAAAACACATCTTTGAGATGACTCAAAAAACAAGGTCTTTAAGTTCGTCATACAATGCCAGATTATAGATACTAAAAACTACCGGAAGCATGTAAAAGCTTTTATTTACAAAATATTAAACTGAGAGGTAAGGAATAATAATAAACTTGAATATTTTCTTGAAAGCTTGAGGCTTTAATACAAGTGTGAAGACATCTCACGCTTCAAGCTTTTAACAAAATATTCATATTTTTTGTGTTAATTACAAAAAAACATACATTTCAGTTCAATAGTTTATAAAAAAAAACCTTTTTTAATTTTTTAAATTTTATTTTGTACTTTTTAGCATTATTTTTTACGCACCCTGTATAAGAAGTTCACAATTGGACACCATAATATTGTATTGCTATCAAGTTTATGTATGTATACCAAATCTCAGTCAGTTCTGACAATGGAAACTGTTTCGTACTTTTTAGCATTATTTTTTATTCACCCTGTATAAGAGACTCACGTTGGACACCATAATATTATATATTATAAGCAAGCCATATTTTTTATGGAATCGGGAATAGGCAACAATTTGTAAAGGCAAATGTTTCTGAGGTTTGGTCTTGCGACTTATCCTTTTTTTGTTATACATTAATGACATCAAACTAAAAATTACTGGAAAAATTTCTCTCTTTGCTGACGATACAAGCATAACACGGAGTAACTTTGATACAACGTCAAAATACAAGAGTTCTAACCACACTAAACCACAACTTGTTACGTTCTGGACGCGCGTTTCCCTAACCAAGTTAGCATCATCAGCAGATGATATAAACTAAAGTAACTTATCCTAACCGAGACTATTTATAAGTAAATGTGGTCACACTTGGTTGCACCCGACTGCACCGTTGTCAAGTAAATAATAGAGGGGACTATAGGGAATAGGCCCTCTGTCTTTATTTAGTGCTTTCTTACCACATTTAACTATTTCTATACTCTCAAATGCATCCAATAATCTATTATTAGATACATTTTTAATCAACTTAAGATTATTTATTCCTATTCGGTGATTGTTTTCCAAAGCATGTTGGGCAACGCTTGACTTTTCTGTTCTTCCGTATCTTAAATGTGCCATGTGTTCTTTAAAACGAATGTTTATGGAGCGTTTAATTTGCCCAACATATTTTAGATCGCAGTCATTACAGCTAATTTCATAGATGCCACTCCTCCCCCTTAAGTCGACTTTGTCTTTGGGGTTTCCAAGGAGATTTTTCAAACTATTCTCTGTTTTGTAGGCTACTCTAAAACCTACGTTTTTAAATACTTTTTCTAGACCTCTCGTATATCTGGGATCATATGGGATTACAATGAATTTATTGGAAGCCTCAGGTATTTGAAGAGTAGTGGCATCTTTTAACATTTTCTTATGCTTATGTCTATTTACTAGTTTATGTACAAAATTATCATTATATCCATTACTTTTAGCTATATTTTTAATCCGATTCATTTCATTGTTAAAACGTTCTTTACTTAGTAGAAAATTGACTGTGAGTTAAGAAATGGAATGCTGCCATTTTGTGTTGACGGCAATGAAATGAGTCGGATGGTATATATCTATCAGTATTAGTAAATTTCCTATAAATATCAAATTCTAATTTATCGTTATTTCTAATAACTAACGTGTCGAGAAAAGGTAATTGCCCATTGTTCTCCTTTTCGTACGTAAAATTAATGGAAGGATATTTATTGTTTAATGTTTCTAAGAAAGTGTCCAGTAGAGAGTGTTAGGACTTGATACAAAGTCTTTACATTTTAATGTTTCCAACGCCCTTGTTATGATTAAGGCTTGGTCCGATTCCAATCTGCTTTACTTCAATGTGGATAAAACGGTGGTCTTATCTTATAAGTAGACTTTACAACCACTTGAGCTACTTAATAGTAATATTAAATACGTTGAGTCGGTTAAATTCCTGAGTTTGAATATAAATAACAACTTAAAATGGTCTAAGCATATTACACCTTAACCAAAAAACTTTCTACCGCCTGCTTTGGCATTCGATCATATTCAAAAGAACTGGACGTGTCTTCTGCCAGAGTTACTTATATCTCTCTGTTCGAATCCCACCTTCGTTATGGCCTTCCCTTTTGGAGCTGTTATACCACCGAGCAATTTCTTAGTATTTTTAGGCTTCAAAAGAGAGCAATTCGCTATTTGTTTGGTCGGAATAATAGATATCAATGTCAATACTATTTCAAAAAACATGAAATGTTAACACTACCAGTATTATTTATTTTAGAAACCGTCTGTTTAATGAGAAAACATATAAACACTTTCCCGGAAAGGCCGCAACACGTATATCCTACCAGAAAACAAGAAATTTTCTGGGTGCCATGTTCCAGCTGCAAGCATAGAAATTGAAAACCATTTTATAGGGGAATGAACTGTCTGATAGTCCCTCAAAATTAATTATTTTGTTACGTGTTAGATTAAAGTTATACATTTTCTTTTTTTTAATACACTTAAATTGCTATATTAGTTCAGTACACTTTAAGTTTATCTTCACTTATTTTGCTTGTATATCGATAACAAAATAGAGTTTAAGGTAGCGTAATTTTAATTTCAATGTCATCGAATGTGTTCACCTCGTATATGTAGTGTTTGTTTCCTTATTATTAAGGTCACTTAGATTCATTAACCGCTTTACTTCAATGTTATGTCTTAACGAATGTTTCTTTTTTCGTAATGGTTTTATAGCTATCGTTACTTTTCGATTAATATTTCGTTTTATTGTTGGTTTTTTTTTTCCTTTTAAGGTAGATTTCGTTTTGTCTATAAAATTGTAACAATTTTCCTGCGGCAATAAAGCACAATTTTGTTTTTGTTGTTGTTGTTTATGTATGTATACCCAATCTCGTCAATTATTCCGATAACGGGAACATTTTTTACGTTTATATTATTTTGTACTTTTTTGCGTTTTTAAGCACCCTGTGTGACACTTCTGATTGGACACCATAATATTGTATTGTCAGTAAGATACATTCTGACAACAATATAGTAGCAGTAGTAGTAGTGATAGACGTCAATGTACAACAACAACAAAATAAGTCAAGTAAGCACCCATAATTTAATACGTGAAATGTATGGGAGCTGAACAATGTGAAACTTTACTGACAATAATTTCATCTGTTCGAACTATACGGATTCCTTTTATCAGTAACGTTCATTCTAAAATCAGAAATTGGTAATTTCAGGTGCCACGAATAGGAAAAGAAGGTTCCTAAAGCGGTAGGATCGATCTTCTTGAAATCAAGAATTAAAAAAATTCATAGAGATATAAAAAAATAATATTGATATTATTCAACATATGTTCCGAATATCAGCGTCGCCACTGTGTTGCTAAAATCAGCCATCTCAAATTAGCACAGCTTTATAAACGTACTACTATTAATAGCCTTTACCAACAACCTGTCCCTGAGAATATTCTGCAAAACGAAAGTACTTTACTATTCCATCAAACCGACCTGATATAAATCTCTTTGACAAGAATCCGAAACACACTTTTCTAAACGATATGGGCGTACTTAACTCCAATTATACTAGAAAATAAATATGAAGAATATAATGACTTCGCACTTGAAAGAGAAAAGATGTGGCGACAGGAAAGTGTCATCATTGTAGCAATAGCTTATCAAGAAACATAGATACTCTTCGCTTTTCCATTTACATTGTATATGAAATGCAGAGATAAAAAACCCTTAACATCTGCTAAATATTATAAAAATTCTTAACCTTCAATAGAACCTTTTTATTTCACCCAAAAAAGGAAGATATAAAACTATGTAATATACATAGCAAATCAGTCTCCACAGAAACAGTGGAAGCAAACATAAATTACACATCTCTCTATTTATCCCAAATAAACCATCCAGCAGGCAGATAGCCACTCACAATCGCACCAAGAATAAATAAACACTTAGTCAAAAACAAAAAAAACAATCATACACTTGGCTAGAAGAAGGTTAGCTTCTTCTAGAAAGAGAAGGTTCCGGTAGCAACCAGAAGCTACAAGACATACATTTTCAAAAATCCGACCGCTACAAGACAACGGTTGTTAAACACACCAACATCGATACTTGAAAATACAGAACACGATTTATATTGAGGTTGGTTATTTTTTCGATTATAAATTCTGTTTACAACAAAGGTATTTTCCGAGTCCTCTAACTTTCGGAAAATTCTTTATTTTGCTCTAACTTTTAAGTCTTTAGATCCTGCTGAAACAGATTCCTTCTCTCTTAATTTGGCCAACCAGAATGTCTTTACTTAGAATTCATAATCTATCTAGGCGCAAAAAAAAATCTCAAGAAAAATTTTAAATACTCTCACTGTATTTTATTGACGGAAATAAACCTCCCATGACTGCATAACAACTAACATTCTATTCGCAATAAAGTCAATCACATTTTCTAGAAAAACAGTGAGGACCTAACAAGACGAAACACGGTCGGTCTGTATATCTAATAAAAAAACCTGAACAAATGAATGTAAAATTACCCCAATCATCTATTCGACCGTACTAGATTTAAAGGATGACAAGTTTAGCTGTGATTAAGGCCGGCGCTGTCATTCGCGGGCTTTGCTAGCCCAGCAGCAATTAGTTGGATCCTAACACGTTTAAACCATAAACGATCAGCCCAAAGTTTTAAATAAAGTATTCAATTAAATGGTTTTTATAATTAATTAGTAGATTTGAGTATAATAAACCGAGACATGTCTTGTATTTCCTGAAAAGTTGGCGTAAACCAAGGAAAGCAGATAATGTATGTACCTTTGTTGTTTTTTAAAACATTTTAAAATATTATTAATTACTGCAGATCCGACTATAAAATAGGAGGCTTGGGTATATATTGTCTTCTGTGTTAAAGATTTATAAATTATTATATGTAAAGAAAAAGACTATGTTTAAGAGTTAAAGTGCGGGACACGAAAGAAAACCGGGCGGTCCTTAAAATAAAAGTTCATAGTCTTAAGCAAGCGGAGAAGTAAAATCTGTGTACTCAAATAAATTTTATGTTATTTTATTTGTTTTAATAGTTTGTCGCTTCACCTATAAAGTGCGCCAGCTAAGCGGTACGGAAAATTAATCGAGGGTTTAGTAAATTTCGTACTGGTCCACTTGTAATTGGGATGTGCCTAGAGTCTCCACGCACTTGCCGCTAGAAGATTCTATCTATTTACAGTGGCGCATATACATTTTAAGCATTTGTTTTCACTTCTATATAAATGTGTTGCGTTAATTTTGAATTATTATTTCGAAGTAACGAGCAAAAGAGGAAAAACAATTCGAAGCGGTGCACGTGAAGTTATTGCGAGAACCCGATTATCATACAAAGATAAAATTGACCAAGGTGATTTTTAAGTAATTTGACGAACAATAGAGGATTTTTATATAAACTTGAAGAAGGTTCCGACCTGCAAACCCCTACTTCGTGCTGAAAAGAACAAAATAGATTTTCCGTACGGGTATAAAACCTTAAATCGGCTTTTACGATCAAGTGGTTTTGTTTGGCACAAGAGCCAAAATAAACGAAAATTGCTCATTGAGAGACCAAATATTTTTCACTGGCGGGTGAAATATCTATCAACTGTAAGTCAATATAGGCAAGAAGGACGCAATATTGTGCATCTAGATGAAACTTGGGTAGATAATGATATGACAGTGAACAAATGCTGGCAAAGTGATAGTGTTACAGGTGTTGTTCAGAGAATCCGCTCTAGTAACCGCTTTATTATAGTTCATGCTGGTTCAGAAGCCGGATTTGTTCCAGGTGCTGCTTTAGTTTTTCGCTCGGGACTAACAACTGGAGACTATCATGGACAGATGCATAGAGATAATTTTAAAAAGTGGTTGCTCGAGAAGCTTCTACCTAACATTCCTCCCAAATCAATCGTGGTAATAGATAATGCATCTTATCATTCTCACGTAGAAGATAAAGTGCCAACTAAATACTCTACAAAAGCTCATATGATATCGTGGCTTAAATCTTGTATATGGTCCAACATGGAGAAAATATCAATTATATGAAGTAATATCAGCCAACAAGCCTAGAGAAAAAAGTATAAAATTGACGGTCTTTTACGTAACCTCGGTCATACACCTTTAAAGCTGCCTCCATACATGTGCGACCTCAATCCTATTAAACTTGCATGGGCAGGAGTAAAAAAATATATTCGAGAGCGCGACACCGGTGAACTTTCAATTAAAGATTTAAATAAAATAACATTAGAAGCGATTGACTCAATATCGGCTGAAAATTGGAAATCGTATGTTCTATTGAAGATAAATACTGGGAAGTAGATGGCAAAATTGAAGCGGTTATTGATGATTTAGTTATCACACTGGGATCTTCAAGTAGTGACGACGAAAGCTCATCATTTTCAGAGGAAGACCACGATTAAGAAGGATTCGAACCAATCACAGCAGTCAACCTCAAAAATGGCTTAGTTTTTTTTTCATATATTTTGTAAAATTGTTCATAAAGTAGCTGTCAATAAACTGCTTCAAAATAATTAATTCTGTTCAATACCGGGTGTCAAAAAATATCTAATATTGCAATTAATATTTGAAAAACAACAGAACTCATGTTTTTCCAAAATTAACACATCAATGTAGTTATAGTAGAGGAGCCAGCACTGATTTCAGTGAAAAAGATTTATCAAGATTTTAACTTATGCAGTTCGACTTTGGGCTATTCGGGTATGCCAAAAGTGACCATTTGTCTCCGTCTCTCACATTACCTTGTACAGGGGGCGTCATTGTAGAGTACTATACAGGGCGTTTCCTAATTGCGTGCTAATGTTAAAGGGGGGTGATTCTTTGACCTTTTTAAGAAAAAAGTTTAATATGAATCTAAAAGTCTTAACTTCAGAGATACAGGGTTTTAAAAAAACATTTTTTAAAATCCTAATTCTGATGCTATTATAGATAAATAAGTGTGTGAAATTTGATACACGTCGTTTATGCATAAAAGGGCATTTTTTATTAACAATCAATTTTTGAAATTTCTACCAGTGGTGGGCATATGTAATTAATCTGGGTAAATCCGTAGGCTCCTTAATGCATAGAAGACGTGTATCAAATTTCATGCAGTTATCTACAATAGCATCAGAATTGGAATGAAAAAAAAATGTTTTCTTTTTAAACTTTACCATCCTGTATCTCAAAAGACTTTTAAGACACAAAAACACCCCCTTTAACATCAGCTCGCAATTAGGAAACGCCCTGTATAGTACTTCACAATGACGGCCCCTGTATAAGGTAATATGACAAACGGAGACAGACGGCCACTTTTGGCATACCCGAGTAGTCCAAAGTCGAAGTGCATAAATTAAAACTTTGATAAATCTCGTTTACTGGATCTGATGCTGGCTGCAATTGTAAAATCTGGACTTGTAAATCGTGTATTATTATACTGGGTGGTCCAATAATAGCGGACGTAGGCAGTAGCCCGGGAACCGTTAATGACAGAACTCAAGAAAAAATATATTTATAATTAAATCGATCAAGAAAAATCAAAATTAAATCATTTTAAAATTCGAAAGTTCGCCGTTTATCCAACACAAGAGATATAGAATTACGGTACCCGAAAGAATACAGACAAATATAAATAACGGTTCATTACGCATAGTTACATTTTTTAATTATCTGAAGTGCGCATAGTCAAAAAGGTGTGCCATATTATTTAAAGAACGACGGGACACCACTGGTTTAAAGAGATTTCTTGGCTGACCTTCCTAAACCGATTGACTCCGCCTGGTTTTCTTTCGTATCCTGCACTTTACTACTATTACAGGTTTTAAATTGTCTGTTAATATCTAAAATTAGCATCCACAAACGCTAAGCTTTAGAAATACATATTATGTTTTTTTAACAGACCTCATACATTTCTAGAGATTTTAAATTAAGTTCCTTAATGAAATACTATGAAATAATGCTCATTTTAGAAAAATATGCAGGGCTATGTATATAACAATTCCTAGCTAATTCACTAAGCCAATGAAAATTCTAAATTTTTAGACACGCAACCAGAATAGCCGCGGGGTTACTAGATCATAAATAGGCGTTTTTATAGGCTTAATATTCTAGATTGATTTTAGACTCTGATAAAGCCATTGTAGAAATTATTAGGCTTTCAATTATCAATAATTTGGTTTGAAAAATGCGTAATTTGCTATAAATATTAAATTAATTATTTTCGCGGTTATCGTTTTGTAAATATAGTTTCGTTCATTTTAAATTATTTATATGTAACAATCGGTGTATAAATATATGTTATATCAATATTTTGTGGCTTTAAAGATTTATTTTACTGATACTTATGTTGTAATCAAATATCCAAGCACTGAAAGTGCATTATTAGGTGTTCTATGTGCGGTGCCTTTGTTTTTTTACTGGTAAATATTCTATTGCTTCAAAGATAAAGTTACAAATTTGAAAAAGTTTAGGGAATATAAATGTTACAGAATATATTTATAAAAATTTTACCATTTATTTGTTCTTCAGTATCTTAAAAACTCCAATTCGTCTCACAAAACCTTTATTATAAATTTTGAAATCGCTATATATAGTATTACCAATATATTTTGCACTCTTAATGAACGTTTAGTTACCAGCATTTACATATAAAAAATGTCATTTTATTGTTTCATAAGCAATCCAAAGTACAACATTGACTAGGAGGTGCAGCCTGAAAATCAAAGCTTTATTTTTCGCGAATGTCGTGGATTTGGCTAATATACGAACAACTTTTTTATTTATAATTTTAGCCGAAAAAGTTATTCTTCATAAAAGGTTCTGCTTATCGAAAAAATAATACTGATTTAAAAATAAATAAAATAATACTAATTTAAAAAGTTTAGTCACAGTATACATTTTTTACATATACTGTCTTCATTTCTATTGAACGCCATTTTGTTCCATGATATGGGATTCCTAGCAAATTATTTTTTATTTTCATTTTTTTTACCTATCATTTTCTTTTTACCTATGCCACACTTGACTTTTGGGCATATTTTAAAATAAATTCAAAAAGTAGTTTTTACATTGATACGTACGGCCATTTTGTTCGGCCGTCTTGAATTAGTTCCACAATTTTACTAGTTGATCCCTGTACCACAGTTATGGCACACAATTTGAAACCATTAAGCATTTTTTTAAGCCGCCATTTTGTTCCGCCATGTTGGATTCGTACCAAAATGTTACCAATTGATTGCGACATAATACTTGATGTTTTTGCAAAATTTGAGATAAACTGGATAAGTAGATCTTTAATAATATTTTTTTTAATATTTCACTAAGTCACCATATTGGATTTTTACCAAAATATTACCAGGTCATCCCCATATGATCCTTAATTTTCGACCAAAGTTTGATGACAATCGGGTAAGTTTTTTTTAGCTACGCAGCGAACAGACAGACCGACAGACAGGCAGACAGACCGACGGAATTAAGAAAACATGTTTTTTCCCCCTCCCTGTATTGTAAGCAACCTATTTTGGCACTGCTTTGACAGACGTAAGTGAAAGTTACTCAACAAGGTATTTGTTGCCCTCAACAACAGGATGTAAGTCAACTTATATCCCTAGGGACATAATCTAAAATTATTATAAGTAGCTATAATTTTTGATTTCATCAACATATTACAAAAATCCGGACAAAATTCCGGTGATATTAATTGAAATGAATATTAATGGTACAATTATTACAATTATTTACATTATTAACAAAATTTGGAAACACGTTTTCTCGTTTCTTCTCGATGTCTATTACATTTTCTGACTCCACAGATCCTTCATTTCTAACCAATGTTTCTGTCACTGTTGAAGCACTGCAAGAGACTTCTGTCTGGGTCTTATTGTATAAAATTTTATTCGCTACTTCCTTCTTATTATTGAGGCTCTCAGCTACATAACTTTCCGCAATAGTAGCGGATTGCCATCCGCTATTGTAAGTATTTGCTAATAAAGTTGCCGACGTTCTTCTAAAAGAGTGTCCAGTATACATTTTGAAGTTCTCAAATTTTAGAAATTTCGCAATTTTACTTGGAATTGACAAAAACGTATTTTTTCCCGACAGGCTGGTTTAAGCACTTTCCATTTTGATATCGCATAAAGAAGCGCGGATTAATAGTCGTCACAAACCTGAGTGTCGTCACTTTTTGGCATTGTAAATGTACGTGACATTCCATTTTTGGAATCAGGAATGGTCACAATTATGACTTCTTGACTTATTTTAACATTTGCCATTTTCATTCCACAGAGTTCATTAGAACGGCACGCTCCAGCAAATTCCCATTACCATTACCACCTTCATCAATAAGTATATATTATAGGGGGCTTCAAGCATGAACTTATTCACATCTTCCCTGTTGAACACATCCGATTTTTTAGGTCTATAACCATATCTTTTTCTTTTCAAAAATGCTCTAAATTTTGGATATTTAGAAATATCTATATTTTCCTCTATAAAAAAGGTGGACTTCAACATCGGATACTCACACCATAAGCTTGATGGGGACTTCAATATAGCACTTTTTTTCGTGAAAATACAGCAAAAACAAGGTTTCTGAGAGTGCTTCATGCCTTTTTTTTCGACTTTTCCGCTTGTAGAGATAAACAAACAATATTCGCTGATTCTTCTATGTCTGAAACATTCATTTTGTCCACACAGAATCAGACAATTTGCCTCCTTCAAACTTTTCGCTATGAATTGTCAACTTGACATTGTTGATAAACTAAAAACTGCTTATGTTGCTCTCGCAACGGATCACGGCTGCCTTCATAATTTAATGAGAATGCTATCGAATGTAATGATAATGCAAATATAAAAATATATCCAGCACTTTCTTGTAAACATACAATACAGGGAGGGCGAAAATGTTATATACTATATGGGATGTAAGTATATTAACCAGTCTCGAACTTTTTTGCCATCCCTCGCTATCGCTCTGTCGCAAACTCTTCCTCGACTGGTAAATGTTAAAATTATAGTATAAATAACTATTTCGTCATATGAGGACCTTGAAATGAGAAGTTGAATTTACGATACGATTCTACTATGATAAAATATAAATTCGTTGTAAAACAAAAAATATTTGAAACTCCAATTTTTGAGACAATTAAGTTAAAGAGCCTACAAATACAACTCAAAAAACTTTTAGAAGTTTATTGGTAATGTACTTAGTTTTTGAGAAAATTAATTATGTGACTGTAAAAAATGCGTCATTTTAACATATTCACCATTAAGTTTCTCAAGAACTAAGTTTATTATCAAAAAACCTATAAAAGCTTATAGACTTGTATTTGCAGGGTCTTTAAATTAGCTCAAAAGTTGGAATTTCATAATTCATTGCTTTGTAGACATCTATTTTTGAATTTATTTCGTGCCCGGTGTTTAAAATAATACTCTTATTAAGATTAATCGTATGAGCCAAAGTTTTTGTGAAGAATAATTTTTTCGCTTAAAATCGCATGTATAAAAAGTCCATATGTTGGCCAAATCCACGCTCGCGCCTAATTTTTGTGAATTTGAAAATTGAGATTATTTATCAAATATGCCCTGTTGTCGTTTCATTACATCAGTAGTTGAACCTTTTACAGGCAACATGAATTTAGTTTTACTTCTTGCTGGTCTTCTTTTGGGTCATTCAACAGGAGAAGTGGACATATCCTTTGAAGAAGAAATCGAACAAGATTCTTACGAATGGTTAACGAATGAAGAATGGGAACAATATAAGGTAGCCAATTCCTTTTCAGGCAGGAGTTTTAGATTAGTGTTAGATTATTTCCGGTAGAACTATTAACTTCAGTAGGGTTTTAACTCGTAAGTTGATATATATTCGTGAGGTTAATAATTTAATTTAACAATTTTTGGGATGGGTTAATGGTATTTTCGGTAAACAATTCGTATTTTTACAGTTAAAACTGGCCACGTAAAAGCGACACTCCAAGTAAAGGACCATTTATCATTTTTTTTATTTACTCTTTATTGATAATTATTTTGTAGTTATTTTTTGTTACTTTTTTATAATGTGTTGCTTTTCATGCCAAAATCTGCCATTCTCCTCATTTGCCATTCCGCGCAGGTGCAAATAAGAATTTTTGACAATTTTTCATATATAATTTTAACAATTGTAGAGTAACAAACAAAAATCTTTTTTGGCTTTTTCGCAACTGAATAAAAATATTTAACTTTAAATTAATTGAAGCAGATATTTAATATAATTACATACCTCAACATGTAGACTAGTCTGTCTACGGAATGTTTCGATACATAATATAAATAAGGATAAACGATTTAAAAAAAAAAAACGTTAAATCGAAACATTCCGTAGACAGACTAGTCTACATGTTGAGGTATGTAATTATATTAAATATCTGCTTCAGTTAATTTAAAGTTAAATATTTTTATTCAGTTGCGAAAAAGCCAAAAAAGATTTTTGTTTGTCAATCTAAACGCAACAAATAATCTGAACACATTTAAAATTGTAGAGTAGTCGAACTAAGTGATCTAAATATGAATTTTCGTTTTTTTTCCGTAAATATGATCTATTTGCCAGTGCCAATATCCTTGTATAAGATCTAAGTGCCACTTTTATCCTAATAGATGAAAACGATGTTCAAAGACGGCGCGGCCTGTATGTCCAGCGTGATAATCACTGCTAAATGATCTAAGTGCTACGTTTTTAAGTTGAAACGTTTTCGTTCATCGTAGAATCCAGTTTTATTGATTGTTTATTGGGGTTCTGAAAGTTTTCATTAAGGATTTTCCGAATCTTTCTTTTAAAAGACCTAGAATTGATACATGCAAGACTTGCGAATTACATTTTTTAAAAAGGGCAAAAACATCAGTGTATCAAGGAATGCTAAAAACGAGTTGGAATTGCATCACATAAAAACAAAAAAAGCTCTTAAGATCTTTCAAGAAGACAGTGCGAGAAGTACTCTTCCAGGTAGCGATACCTGTACCATAACGATGGATCTACAAAAAGTATTTCCACTCCCAAAATTGACTCATAGTAATATGTACTACAGCCGGCAATTATCGTGTTACAATTTTGGAATACATGTTCAAGATACAACAGATGGGATAATGTGCATCTGGCATGAACAACAGTCCGGCCGTGGAGGTAACCAGATGGCATCATGTCTTCTACAAGCCTTGAGTACAGGTCAGCTTTCAACTTATAAACGGAATCTATGTATATGGAGCGACAACTGTGCAGGGCAATTGAAAAATCGAATGTTTATTTTCTTATACATGTTCTTAGTAGCTCATGGACATTTTGACACCATTGATCATAAGTTTTTAGTTTCCGGCCATAGTTTTTCTTCTTCATATAGAGATTTTGCTCTTATAGAGAAGCGAGCAAAACGTTCCAAGTTCCAGACAGTAGATGATGTAAAAGTGGTAATTGCTACGGCTAGACCTTCTAGACCCTACAAAAATTTAGATATGGGCGAATGTGCTTTTCTTGGTTTGGACAAAATATCAACAAAATGTATAGATACATCTAAACTTGGCGTTAGTCAAGCATATGTGATTAAAGAGCCAGGAATAGTGTTGTACAAGAAAAATTTCAGTGGCCTTATAGGATGGGAGAAGTGTCGTGTATTAAAAAAGGGTATAACTGTCCAAAATTTAAAGTCGGCAGAGCTGTTAGCTTTGCCTGGTGTTTAGCAAATCAGCGAAAGTAAGAAAAAGGATCTTCGCGCAATGTTAGAATTTATTAATCCGGAAAATAAAACATTTTATACCTCTATTTTAGATTTTTAGTCATAGGTTATCTCTGTGGACTTAGATCATTTCCAACTTTTGTTCATGTATTTTCCTATACAAAGTTTTTTTGGTGTACTAATAATAATATTTTCTTTTAGTGTATCTCTGTGTTTATTAATTTTTTGATATCAAACAATTTTCTTTGTTTTCTGCTAATTTTCAATTTTAGCACCTAGATCACTTAGCTCGACTACCCTTCATTATTAGGGTTTATTAGCTTGCAACGAATTTTCAGACCTTACTCATAAGGAGTATTTGGGTAAGTTCATATGATATTTATTTCTGACCAAGAACTGACAAACAACAAAAATTGCTGGACAACATGGCCAACCAATTGATTGGAAGATTTCCAGGACTAAAAAATGTTAAATTAATAAAACATTTTAAAATGTTTAAAACTTATAGAAAATAAATTCTATTCCTTCGCCAATGTGTCAAGATCGACTAACATCTAACGATAGTTTATTAGTTTCAGTACTGAAATGCTTTCCTGCTACCGAGTATCCTTTCTAGTAAAGCTCATCAGGCAGTTTAATCAGGAATAATCAGTGTATAATACCCGAATTATACGTTCGTTAATATAACTTTTTACCTTTATAAGACTAAGAACTTTACAAAAATATTTTTGTAATGTATTTGCACAGATGGGTGTCTCATTCTGTACGTAGGCTGCAGTTAAAACCATTCAGTGGATCTTAGTACCTATGAAACAACGCAGATAGCGCCGCTGGTATGCGACAAAATATTGGAAAATTCTTTAAACACTAGTACCATTGAGGTAACTGCTTGAAGAGTCTTCCCAAATACCGTTTTTAAAGCTTTGTTTCTCGGGTAGAGGAGAGCGATTCCGTGTTAATTAAATCACATTGTGAATCGTTCCCGTGATTTTTTAATATCAGTGATGTAGAAACGTGCCGTGATCACAATTTAATTGCGTTGAGAATATTGCTTTTGTTTATTCACAGAATCGCAGTTTTTAAGTGTGCATGTGACGACACCTAATATCAAATGGCAATTAGCATTCATACACCTATTTTAACTAAAAATATATTTCAAAATTAAAAATTCGTGTGAAATTATGAGTACGTATATTGAATATATAAACGTTATAAACGAACGATTATTTATAATATTATATCGTAATACATCTATATAAAAACAGAATATTTCGTTGTTAATTAATAACCGGTTCAAATAAATATCTTCTAACTTCAAACTGAAAAAACTGACCACCAAAAAGCGACACTCCGGGTAAAACACCTTTTATAATTTTTTTATTTACTATTTCTTAATAATTATTTTCTAGTTATTTTTTATATTTTTGGTTACGTTTTTATAATGTGTTGCTTTCCATGCCGGAATTTGCCATTGTAATATATTCTTACCTAATTAAGCGATCGAGACGATTTTTCTTTACTCAAAGCACATATTTTGGCACTTCTTTTCATATTAAACATGATAGCTGTTTTTTATTTTGAATATGGCTAAAACGTCAATAACTTTGGAAGTTCAAAAATTATGCAGGCTGGTTTTCACTAAAAGATTTTTTTTTGTTTTTGGAAAGTTCTTATAACATGCAGTGGAGAAAATGCAGACAAAATTAAAAAAAAAAATTTTGGAAGCAGAATCGTTAGTTTCACCTGTATGGTTTAGGCGCTACAATTTTTTGAATCGCGCGAAATTTAAAAATTTGCTCATTAGTCGGCTAATCTAGAGCGACAAATATAATCGGATCGGAGCGCCCAGGACGAGACCAGGCAGTGTTTATTTACTTAATATTATAGCTATACAAGCGTCACTAAGTCTCGATAGCTTAATTAGGTAAGAATATATTACAGGGGAAATATAAAAAACACTATTTTAAAAAAATTTGAATTTTCACAGTTTATCGTTAATAAAAAAAGTCGAAATAGGGAAGAAAGGTCATATTTTTAGGTTTCAAGTGAAAAATAATGTGGCTAACAATACCCAATAGGTTTGATCGTGTTCTAAGCCCATTAAAAAAAACGACACAAAATTACTCAATATTTACTTCACTATAACCAAAATTAGCACCTAAAGTATGAAAGCTACACTAACGATTTTGCTACTTAAAACTTTTTTGACATTTTGTTAGCTGCATGTTATATAAAATTTCCAAAAACAAAAATTTTTTTCGATTAGTATAAACTTGTTTAGATAATGATGTTTTAGCCATATTTAAAATAAATAATAGCTATCATGTTTCACATAAGAAGAAGCGCCAAAATGTCTTTTTTAAGTCAAAAAAATCGTCTCGATAGCTTAATTAGGTAAGAAGTTATACGAAGGGAAACATAAAAAAACACGATTTTAAAAATATAATAATTTTTCTAGTTTTTTTGTAAACAAAAAAGTCGAGACCGCAAAAAAAGTAATATTTCATGATTTCGCATATACAACGATCCATTTAATAAAATGAGGTATATATCGGTGTGTTCTAACGCAAAAAAAAATCAAGAAGGAAGCAACTTTTGCCCCGTTTTTTAATCCACTATATTAGATTAATAGGATAATGGGATGTTTTCAACATAGCGGTTATTTGACAAGTATGGGCTTCAATAACTGCTTGATATGTTCTATAAGGCTCCTTGCTCATATGATTGATAGTATTATGTTGGTTTTCATATTCCACATTCTTTGGATTTCTTTGCCAGATCAGGGTCTCCCTAAAATACAGCCGATGTTAAAGATAATCTTGATTTACATAGTGGCACTGTAGGACAAAAAAAGTGTATTGAAAGCTTTCTTGTAGTCAATCTAAGCCATCGACAAATTTCTTTTATAGTGGATCGAATCTTGGATAATGCTGACTTGCTTCAGAACTGGTTCGACCACAAGTGTTAAGATATTTGATCGGTCGATAGGTTTTAGGTTCTTCGAGATTGTGTTTTCTTGGTATCACAGTTGTTCTCTCTTCAACTACCCACTCAGGAGTAGCATGATCGAACTTAAGCCAGTTGATGAATATTTGTGTAAGATGACTATGCGTGCTAGGAAATTTAATTCATAAGAAATTGTTAATGCCATCCAACTCTAGAGGAGTTACCTTCCTCTAGACTTACTATCAGACTCTCCCGAAGTTCATTCTTTATTGGAGAATAGTAGGTACGAAAGCTGTTGTAGAAAGAGATGCCTTCCCTGAGAGGTTACACTCACTCGTAAATTTCCTTCAGAATTTTTTTACTTGTGCCACAGATGGTGGTTTCTCAATTACAGGCTGAGGATCATTGCGAAGGCGAGAGAGCTTGGTCAGGAATAGATGGTATCATCTAGCCCTTGTCTTAAAAGCTTGTGTACAAGTCCCTATAACTAAATACGATACAATTGACGCCGTTTATTGTTTAGCAACATAATTATATTTAAAGTGTCATGAGTATATACTTATACAGTATGTTATTAGCAATTCTCCTAATTTTGTTTGTAAACCGTCTTCCTGATTTTATAAAGTTCAACCCACATTATATACGAGATGATCTTGCCTTTCCAAGCGATTTTTTTCTGAAATATTCTAAATTCTTCGACCAGCTTTACCCAGAGAAATAAGCGGACATCACATACATATAATTTTACTGCTACTTTGAATTAAAAATGCAACGAATGCACTCCGAGCACGTAAGGTGTTTTTTACAATAGGGTTGTGCGAGTCCTTCAATCACCATTAGGTTTATAGTATCTTGCAGACTAGTGGGCTGTTTACAACAGGGCGGCTTTTTGCAAGCTAAGTATGTTATGTTTTCCCGGAGCTCCATTACCTGCTTGACATGTTCTATGAGCCATGAGGCTCGTTGCTCCTATGACGACTAGTATTATGTTCGTTTTCATCTTCCACATTCTTTGGATTTCTATTGCCAGATCTGGTGTTTTTTGATTTCTTTTGTATTATGTTGTTATCCGAAGGTATGGATATATCAATCAAAAGGCATTTTTTTAGGGACTTTTCCTTCAGAGCAATGTCTGGTTTATTGGTTTTTATAGCTCTGTCAGTTTGAATTCGCGTTACCACATGAGTATTTTCGCATTATAATCAGCAACCGGATCGAGACTTGATGTCCGATTAAGTCTACAATTTGGGTCGTTGTCGGATTTAATGTTATTGGCCTTAAAGTAGTTAGTAAGCTACTGCCTGCTCTTGGCACGCTATTATTAAGGCTTCAGTTTCACTTTTTAACCATTTCTAGAATTTCACGTCAGTGATATTCTCTCTATCTACTTTTTGTACGATCTGGCCATGTAGCTTTTTGTCTTTCTACCTCACCTTCATTCCATCTAATATCTCATTCCGCAAGTTGTTCTTAACATTTTTTACTTTGTTGGATTCAAAAGTTTCTTCAGTCACATTGTAAGTACCCTTAGTGAATTCGGCACTTCTTCTTTCTTCAGTTCTAGATAGAGTCGCCACATCATTGTTCACTTTAATGTTCAGTAAGCCTCGTTCTAATCTACGCCTCGGGGTGTATAACCTATCCATATCTCATCTACGATGGAGTGTTTCTTGAAGAGTGCTGAGCAGCTTGCTGGTCTTGCTATCAGGTTTTCTAATTTCTGCAAAGGTTTATTTCACAACTCCAAAACTGTACTGAGTTTATTCTTGAGGTTTAGTTCCGGTTTATTAAACGATGATTACACTGATCTGCGTTAAAATAATTTTTCTCTGAGGTCAAAGGTTTTATAACTGTTTTTTAATAATCAATATGTGCTGATTCCAGTAATATAGTTCATTTTTTCATATCAGGTCAAGTTTTTTTACTATTAGTAAATATTAAAAAAATATAGCTAAAGTAAAAAAAATTGAAAAAAAAAATTCAAAACATGAAAAATTAAAATGCATTCATTTAACACCAGATTTTAATAACATCAAAATTCTTTACAAAAAAGTTATTGAGGCAGAAAAGGCCTTTTCAAAGATTTGCGTATGCGCTTGGCTTCTGGAACATCCCTTTTTAGGCACCAGCAGTAATCTGCCAGCATATTTACATCTCCATTAAACGAATGTCCTGGTGAAAACGTTCACCTTGCTCTTCGCTAAAATCGCCACAATTTTCTGGAAAGTAATCCAGATGAGAACTTAAGAAGTTTAGTTTAATATGTAATGGAGGAAGCAGTACTTTCTTTGGGTCCACTAAAGCATGTGATAAAACATTATGTGAGCCAGGTTGTAAACCAGTTTTTGGTTGCCAATCACGTTATACATAGTGCTGTTTATCGTCTCGACTATCCCATAGATAAAGAAAGCAAGGGTATTTTGTATGGCCGCCTTGTAAGCCCAGCAATAGAGATATAACCTGAAAATAAATAAAACCTATTTTAAAATTGCCAGTTTCTAACTAGTAAAGTTTACTGCCAATTTAATTTTTCTGATTGAAGAAACTAAGGTTAAAACTTCTAGAAAGACTCCTTTAACATTACAGGCCTATAGCATTTTGTAAATTACTAATACCATTCATTAGTTATATAAAAACATTTTTATATAACTAAGGTCAAGTATAGTACTTTTAGATCTCCATATATTTTCCAGTTGTGGTCTCGATATTTCAAGGAAGTCAGTAAACGTTCCATGTTTTCGTAACTTTCTGTCATCTGTACTGAATGTCCTACTGGAATAGAAGAAACTTTATTGCCATTAAACAAGAGTGCTGCCTTTAAACTTCTGCTCGAGGAATCAATAAACAACCTTCATTCGCTAGGAACATATTTTAAGCCTAAAACCTCAATGAGACCCTCGATATTGTTGCAGAAAACTAGTACTGTGTTTTTATCTTTTTCAAAAAAAACTCTAAATTCTTCCTCTCGATCACGATACCAGTAGAATGTTGTGCCCGGAGCTAGTAAGTGATTTTCACGAAGGCGAGACCCTAACAGTTGGGCAGATTCCTTAGACAGGTTTAAATCTCTCGTAAGATCGTTTAATTTGGCTTGTGTAAAAGGCTTCGGGTGATTTAATTCAAAGGTGTCTTTAAAAAATATATCATTTTCATCTGACTGCTCATCATTAGAATCTGAAGAAGAATCTGTAAATGTATCCGATGGTTTTGGAATGGGCACTTCCGAGCCATGGCTCACAGGCTTTATGGCAGATAGCACATCAGGATACTCGACATGTTGTCGATTTTTTCTATTTATGCCTTAAAAGTAAAATTAAGGAATTTTAATTTAGGAAAATAAATTTAATTTTTTACTCATTCCTACCTTCCAGATTAGTCATACAAAAATAGCAGTCAGTCGTATGATCTTTTCCTTCACAAAAAACCATCGGTATGCCAAATGGTAGGCATTTTTGTTTCTTAGTGCTCCATCATCGCAAACCTTTTGCAGGAAATGTGCGGAGCAAACGACTGGTCATGGTCCCCGAGTTTAATCCCAAATTAGGCGCGGTACATTTTTTGCACAAAACACGTGATATTTGGCTTACGATTTGGTAAAGTAATTTGCCCACATATGTAACAGAACCTGTCTCTGGGTCATTATTACATCTTTTCTGTTCATTTTGAAGAAAATTAGTTGCTGCTCAAATAGCTCGAAAATGACTGACGCCTACTTGTTTACACCGGCGAAATAGAAACACGTGATCGTAGCAAACTGTTTGCGCGGCGTTGCCAATAATTGCGAATATTCCCAAATTTTTTTTTGTATATTAATATTAATTTTTTACAATAGAACGAAAACTTGATCTGAAAATCGTTATTTTTCTGGATTTTGTATGTAAAAATAGTAATAAGTCAGCCAAAAAAACCGTGACCTTAGAAATGTCACAGAACAGTCTTATCATTATTAATTTTTTATTACTTTATTCCGGTCTCACACTTGATGTAAAACTTTATTTCAATTGGATAAGTATTTTCTTAATTATTTTTAACAATTTATTAAGCTACCATTTTGTCTCGCCATATTGGGTTTTTACAAAAATGTTACTATTCCATATTCAAAGGACACCTGAAATGCTGTAGAATCTAAAATATTTAAATTACGCAGAGAGGGATTGCAACTTTCTATTATACTTTCTTATAATCTGTCGTTTGTAATTTTTAATACGACACATATTTATGGCATAAATGTATAATTACAATTTTTCTAATTTGTTTTTAATTGTCGTAGTCTCCTAGACTGTACAGCACATATTTTCAAATTTAACAGTTTAACATTATTGTCCCTATTAAAGGCTTAGTTCTACATATAATTTTTAAAATTACAGTTAGAATTCGGTAAGACATATAAAAGCTATGCCGAAGAAAAACGTCGACGAGATATTTTTATGGCAAATGCGAAGATGATAGAAGAACATAACGATTTGTACTCCCAAGGCTACTATACTTACGAGCTTGGGCACAACGAATTTTCAGACCTTACTCATAAGGAGGATTTGGGTAAGTCCAAATGATGTTTATTTCTGACCAAGAACTGTCAAACAACAAAAATTGCGGGACAACATGGCCAATCAATCGATT
Organism: Kuschelorhynchus macadamiae; assembly: GCA_030620095.1. Taxonomy (NCBI): domain Eukaryota; kingdom Metazoa; phylum Arthropoda; class Insecta; order Coleoptera; family Curculionidae; genus Kuschelorhynchus; species Kuschelorhynchus macadamiae. The sequence goes on from JAUTXW010005391.1 coordinate 1,331,722, forward strand.
GGAATATTCCCAGGACTAAAAAATGTTAAATTAATAAAACATTAAAATTTTTAAAACGTATAGAAAATAAATCAAATTCCTTCGCCAATGTGTCAAGATCGACTAACATCGAACGATGCTTTATTAGGTTCAGTACTGAAATGCTGTCCTGCTACCGGGTATCCTCTCTAGTAAAGCTCATCAGGCAGTTTAATCAGGAGAAATTAGTGTATAATACATGAATTATACGTTCGTTAATATAACCTTTTATCTTTTTACGACTAAGAACTTTACATTTTTTTTTAATTAATGACTTGCACATGGGTGTCTCATTCTGTACGTAGACCGCAGTTAAAACTATTCAGTGGATCTTAGTACCTATGAAACAACGTAGATAGCGCCGTTTGTATGCGACAAAATATTGGAAAATTCTTTAAACACTAATACCATTGAGGTAACTGCTTGAAGAGCCTTCCCAAATACCGTTTTCAAAGAGCATTGTTTCTCGGATAGAGGAGAGCGATTTCGTGATATTTAAATCACATTGTAAATCATTTTTAGTATCAGTGATTTAAAAACGTACCGTGATCATAATTTAATTGCGTTGAGAATACTGCTTTTGTTTATTCACAAAATCGCAGTTTTTAAGTGTGAATGTGACGACACCTAATATCGAATGGCAGTTGACATTCATAACCTTATTTTAACTAAAATATGTCTTCAAAATTAAAAATTCATGTGGAATTAGGAATACGTATATTGATTATATAAACGTTATAAACAAAACAATATTTATAATATTATATCGTAATAAATCTATATAAAAAAAGATTTCCTTGTTAATTAATAATCGGTTTATATAAATATCTTCTAACTGGTTCCTGAATTAAATAAGTATACGTTAATATACAAAAACCAGCTTTTCAAACTGCCGAAATTGCTTTAATTATTTAACGACAACGGTCGTACTGGTCGCAGACGAACTCACAGATAGATCAAAATAAAGTTTAGCTTTGGGCAAAATCAAAAATTTAACCTTAATATTTTTTTGTTTTAATATTGATAGAATTTTTTACATCAACCAAAAAAAGGGCAAATGAAGAAACTAGTCCAATATTTAAAACGAAACTACATACAAAATTGTAAATTATGATAATATATATATATATATATATATATATATATATATATATATATACATATATATACATATATATATATAAAATATATATATATATATATGTATATACATATATATATATATATATATATATATATATATATGTATATATATATATATATATATAAAGAGTGAATCCTAGTCGTGACTGACTAATTAAGCAGAAAAATACTAAATTAGTGGGGATGCAGTCAAAGAAAACCAAAGGCCTAGTTCAAAAGATGAACCCTTTATTGTATAGTCAAGCTTTCGGGATTATTTACCCCTTCTTCAGGACATTTCTACAAAAAATTTTAGAAAAAGAAAACCACGTTAGTAACTAATTCTAGAATTTTGGTTTTTTTATATAACTCACCAATGTGGGTTTAAAATAAAAGCAAGATTGCATTCCATCAAACAAGAATTTATGTAATGTCTATTCTAAAACAAACCATCACACTTTGGAACATTTAAATTACGAAAATATTGTTATTTAACTGTTATTACATGATTAAAAATTAAAAAAAAAAAACTGAGGGATTATTGAAAACGAACGTTCATGAGGAACGCCATTATGTTACTTAAAACAGGTTGTGTTGTCGTATAAAACGATTTAATTTTTAAGATGATGAAATTACAAGGAAAACAAGGTGTGTAATAAGGATAGAGAATTGTTTTGTTAGATGTAAGCGACAAAGAAAGGAGAGAACTATACGACTGAACGTCGGTTACTCTGAACACGCGAAAGGTGATGGAGTGTTGCCTACATTAAGTGAAGGGCTATATACTGCCCAACGCAGTTTTAATCTCTACTAAATTTCAATAGATATATTTGAACATGAGAAGAACAAAAAATTAGTTAATGCTTTTTTTTTGTGCCTAATTATCTGTTATGGAAACATAATTTTATTATTAAATGATGGAAGGGAGATTTAAGGAGTTATATTAAGTTCTATTTTTTTTTTTTTTTTATTTTTTTTTTTATCATTATAAAAATTTTGAAACAAAGTAGAGGGACGGAAAACAGAGAGAAACTCTTTCACTCGTCAGGGGCGGGAGCGTCCAAGCACTGGTATTTGTTTTTATGTAATTTTCGGATGTAGCTGTAAATGGTACTCAGACCTTGAGTATCACTTTTTTTATTCATCACTGGATCCTGTGAAATTATGTGAATCATCTCTAAGAACGTGCGTTTGTAATATGATGAGGCTCTGTCAAGTATCTCAACATTATTCCAGTTAAGAGAATGGTTGTCATTAATAAAGTGTTCACTCAGTGCACAGGACGGTACCCCTCTCCGACAGTCACTTTTATGAGATGTGATTCTGCCCTTAAGGCTCCTAGACGTTTGCCCTATGTATACTAATTCACATTCGTTACAAGGAATTCTGTATACTACATTGTGGTTTTCAAGAGAGGACAAAGGTGTTTTAGTTTTTGTGAAAAGAAGAGATAAAGTCTTTTGTTGTTTTCTCGCTATTTTCACATCTGTATCTTTAAAAATATTGATCAATTTATTAGTGAGATTATCTATGTATGGAAGAGAGAAAAAACGTTGTGATGTATGAGGAGAAATATCATCCTGAGTCGACAATTGTATATTTATGTTACTAGGTGTGTTAACAGAAGAATGAGAAAGTAGTGGACTTGGATGAAAGTTAGGATCTCTAAAATTATCAGTTATGTTGTGTTCAGTTTGGAACAAAATTTTTAGCACTAGCTTTGGGGGGTATGAATTTTCTAAAAAAATGGTTTTTTAACTGTTGTAACACTTGATGTCTTTTAGTAGGATGAGAAAGTTTAACGGCTCTAGTTTTCATGCCTATAATTAGATTGGTTTTTGTTCTAGCAGGGTGGTAGGAATAGTAGCTGATGAATCTGTTAGAACAGTATGGTTTTCTATACCATTGTGTTAGTAAAACATTGTCATCTGACCTGATGACTAACATGTCGAGGAAAGGAATGCTGTTGTTTACTTCCTTTTCACATGTAAATTGTATGTGTTCATTAAATGAATTAAACAGATCAAGAGCAAAATCTATTCTATCCCTGGGGAGCGTAAGTAAAAGATCATCTACGTAGCGGTTGACGAACGGTACGTGGAAAGGCATAAGATCTAGGCAATACTCAATTAAGTCATCCAAGACATAGTTGACTAGAATAGGAGAAATAGTTGACCCCATAGGTGTACCAAAAATCTGTTTATAATAACTGTCATTAAAAATTAGGATATTAGAGTCAAAAATAAACTTCATTAATGTTTCAAATAGTTCATAATCCATGCCACAAAATTGGGATATGTGTTGCCACTTTTCTTTTAGACTATTTATTATGACATTCAATGGCAGATTAGTGAAGAGCGAAACAACATCAAAACTGACTATTACATAATCATTAGGTAGTTGATAATAATTAACAAAACTACTAAAGGCAAAAGAGTCTTTGACATAATAATCATTTTCTGTATCATATGCACGAGTAAGGAAATCAGAAATATATGAAGCCAATGCACCGTTGGGACAATTAATAGCGGAAACTATAGGTCTCACAGATAGTGTGGGCTTATGTATTTTAGGAAGAGTGTAGAATCTAGGGGCTACCGTGTTATAGGTAGTCATTTTAGTTGCCATTACTCCATCTATGATCCCTTTGTCCTTAAGTTGTTTAGCTAGTTTATTAGCTTTAAGCTGCAAGGTATAAGTAGGGTTGTTATTAAGTTTTTTGTAATATTGTGTATCATCTAATAATAATAATAAAACTGCGTTGGGCAGTATATAGCCCTTCACTTAATGTAGGCAACACTCCATCACCTTTCGCGTGTTCAGAGTAACCGACGTTCAGTCGTATAGTTCTCTCCTTTCTTTGTCGCTTACATCTAACAAAACAATTCTCTATCCTTATTACACACCTTGTTTTCCTTGTAATTTCATCATCTTAAAAATTAAATCGTTTTATACGACAACACAACCTGTTTTAAGTAACATAATGGCGTTCCTCATGAACGTTCGTTTTCAATAATCCCTCAATTTTTTTTTTTAATTTTTAATCATGTAATAACAGTTAAATAACAATATTTTCGTAATTTAAATGTTCCAAAGTGTGATGGTTTGTTTTAGAATAGACATTACATAAATTCTTGTTTGATGGAATGCAATCTTGCTTTTATTTTAAACCCACATTGGTGAGTTATATAAAAAACCAAAATTCTAGAATTAGTTACTAACGTGGTTTTCTTTTTCTAAAATTTTTTGTAGAAATGTCCTGAAGAAGGGGTAAATAATCCCGAAAGCTTGACTATACAATAAAGGGTTCATCTTTTGAACTAGGCCTTTGGTTTTCTTTGACTGCATCCCCACTAATTTAGTATTTTTCTGCTTAATTAGTCAGTCACGACTAGGATTCACTCTTTTTACAGAAATGGGGTTTTTTTCCGACATACAACAACAATATGGTACTCCCACCGTGGTGTTATTAAAATCTTTGGCCAATATATCCAACAAGCAAGCATCCCTGAAGAATAGAAGAATATTTTTACTTAAATGCAGACAACACGACCTGTCGCCTAACCATCACTAATGGAACAAAGAACGTGAACTGTCTTTTACATCACACACAAGGATCTCTCGGAAACAGGATACAGAATTTTAATAAAAGGTTAAGTAGAAAAATATTAAATCTCGAGATACAAGTAACTTTCTGTGAACTTAAGAAAGTAAATAGCAATGTTATAAATATTACTGAACAACTATTGAAAATTCTTCCTCCTTACATTTTAAATGAATACAATCGAAGATTGACAATTAAATCTAATAAACTTTTTAACAATATCAAAACTAATAATATTCACAAAATCCAACAATTGAAAGATAACAATATAAATCTAATTAAAACACAAAATAAATGGTTTAAAAACTTAACTAATATCAACATTCCTTCAGAAGTCACACAATTCCTCTCGTTAGGACCTGAATTTAGCATTCCTCCTTCGAGTTTAGATATTAACATTCCTCACATCCTCTCAGATCTAGAATGCATTATACATAGTTTTCCACAAGAACAGAAAGACTGCTACCGAGCTCAATTCACCAATGTCATAACTAACTTCATACATAAGAATCACAATATCAATCCACATTTTAATAATATTTTTAATAGAACTAAACGCTTTCTTAAGGACCATCCAGATTTATTTATTGTACGTAGTGATAAAGGAAATGCTACGGTTGCAATGTATAAGGAAGATTATATGATTAAAAGTCAACAATTATTAGATGATACACAATATTACAAAAAACTTAATAACAATCCTACTTATACCTTGCAGCTTAAAGCTAATAAACTAGCTAAACAACTTAAGGATAAAGGGATCATAGATGGAGTAATGGCAACTAAAATGACTACCTATAACACGGTAGCCCCTAGATTCTACACTCTTCCTAAAATACATAAGCCCACACTATCTGTGAGACCTATAGTTTCCGCTATTAATTGTCCCAACGGTGCATTGGCTTCATATATTTCTGATTTCCTTACTCGTGCATATGATACATAAAATGATTATTATGTCAAAGACTCTTTTGCCTTTAGTAGTTTTGTTAATAATTATCAACTACCTAATGATTATGTAATAGTCAGTTTTGATGTTGTTTCGCTCTTCACTAATCTGCCATTGAATGTCATAATAAATAGTCTAAAAGAAAAGTGGCAACACATATCCCAATTTTGTGGCATGGATTATGAACTATTTGAAACATTAATGAAGTTTATTTTTGACTCTAATATCCTAATTTTTAATGACAGTTATTATAAACAGATTTTTGGTACACCTATGGGGTCAACTATTTCTCCTATTCTAGTCAACTATGTCTTGGATGACTTAATTGAGTATTGCCTAGATCTTATGCCTTTCCACGTACCGTTCGTCAAACGCTACGTAGATGATCTTTTACTTGCGCTCCCCAGGGATAGAATAGATTTTGCTCTTGATCTGTTTAATTCATTTAATGAACACATACAATTTACATGTGAAAAGGAAGTAAACAACAGCATTCCTTTCCTCGACATGTTAGTCATCAGGTCAGATGACAATGTTTTACTAACACAATGGTATAGAAAACCATACTGTTCTAACAGATTCATCAGCTACTATTCCTACCACCCTGCTAGAACAAAAACCAATCTAATTATAGGCATGAAAACTAGAGCCGTTAAACTTTCTCATCCTACTAAAAGACATCAAGTGTTACAACAGTTAAAAACCATTTTTTTAGAAAATTCATACCCCCCAAAGCTAGTGCTAAAAATTTTGTTCCAAACTGAACACAACATAACTGATAATTTTAGAGATCCTAACTTTCATCCAAGTCCACTACTTTCTCATTCTTCTGTTAACACACCTAGTAACATAAATATACAATTGTCGACTCAGGATGATATTTCTCCTCATACATCACAACGTTTTTTCTCTCTTCCATACATAGATAATCTCACTAATAAATTGATCAATATTTTTAAAGATACAGATGTGAAAATAGCGAGAAAACAACAAAAGACTTTATCTCTTCTTTTCACAAAAACTAAAACACCTTTGTCCTCTCTTGAAAACCACAATGTAGTATACAGAATTCCTTGTAACGAATGTGAATTAGTATACATAGGGCAAACGTCTAGGAGCCTTAAGGGCAGAATCACATCTCATAAAAGTGACTGTCGGAGAGGGGTACCGTCCTGTGCACTGAGTGAACACTTTATTAATAACAACCATTCTCTTAACTGGAATAATGTTGAGATTCTTGACAGAGCCTCATCATATTACAAACGCACGTTCTTAGAGATGATTCACATAATTTCACAGGATCCAGTGATGAATAAAAAAAGTGATACTCAAGGTCTGAGTACCATTTACAGCTACATCCTAAAATTACATAAAAACAAATACCAGTGCTTGGACGCTCCCGCCCCTGACGAGTGAAAGAGTTTCTCTCTGTTTTCCGTCCCTCTACTTTGTTTCAAAATTTTTATAATGATAAAAAAAAAAATAGAACTTAATATAACTCCTTAAATCTCCCTTCCATCATTTAATAATAAAATTATGTTTCCATAACAGATAATTAGGCACAAAAAAAAAAGCATTAACTAATTTTTTGTTCTTCTCATGTTCAAATATATTTATTTAAATTTAGTCGAGATTAAAACTGCGTTGGGCAGTATATAGCCCTTCACTTAATGTAGGCAACATTCCATCACCTTTCGCGTGTTCAGAGTAACCGACGTTCAGTCGTATAGTTCTCTCCTTTCTTTGTCGCTTACATCTAACAAAACAATTCTCTATCCTTATTACACACCTTGTTTTCCTTGTAATTTCATCATCTTAAAAATTAAATCGTTTTATACGACAACACAACCTGTTTTAAGTAACATAATGGCGTTCCTCATGAACGTTCGTTTTCAATAATCCCTCAATTTTTTTTTTTAATTTTTAATCATGTAATAACAGTTAAATAACAATATTTTCGTAATTTAAATGTTCCAAAGTGTGATGGTTTGTTTTAGAATAGACATTACATAAATTCTTGTTTGATGGAATGCAATCTTGCTTTTATTTTAAACCCACATTGGTGAGTTATATAAAAAACCAAAATTCTAGAATTAGTTACTAACGTGGTTTTCTTTTTCTAAAATTTTTTGTAGAAATGTCCTGAAGAAGGGGTAAATAATCCCGAAAGCTTGACTATACAATAAAGGGTTCATCTTTTGTACTAGGCCTTTGGTTTTCTTTGACTGCATCCCCACTAATTTAGTATTTTTCTATATATATATATATATATATTATATATATATATATATATATATATATATATATATATATATATATATATATATATATATATATATATATATATATATATATATATATATATATATATATATATATATATATATATATATATATATATATATATATGTATGTTTTCATTCTAGGTGTACATCCGTTCACTACTGTCGTCCTGAAAAGAACAGTTTTGCTGACGTTTAGCCAAAAATCACATTTGGCATTTTCGAAACTTCCTTTCTCGCGTCCGAATACAGACTGAAGTATTGGTGCCTGGTACACTTCCTTTTATATCCCCAACCGGGGCCGAACGTTATATCTGCGCGGCCGTTGGTCGTTATTTATGTTTTCCGGAAGGTGCTGTTGTTGTTGCGGTAATTGCGCTTGAGTTTTTGCGATTTTAAATTTGTCGATTATTGTCTTCCATACTGTTGGTAGTTTTAATGATTCGTTCCTTTTATTTAAATCACCTTGCTTTTTAATTTCTATGGCTTCTCGGATTATTCTGGACTTATAATGTTCTATAATGGCAATCTCCCTACACCCATCGAAATTTATTTTATGGCCGGTTTCCTGATGATGTAGGAATTAAGCTGAGGTTGTTTGTTTGTTTCTGATACTGAGTTTATGCTCTTCCACTATTGCTGATATTCGCCTGTTAGTTTGCCCCACGTACAACTTTTCACATTCCTGGTACGGAATGTCATATACTCCGTGGTTTTCCAGTTTGATTTTAGCTGTTGGGTTTGCAAGTAGTTTACCTATAGTTGTTTGTGGCTTGTGAATTGTTTGTATGTCGTGTTTCCTAAGAATTCTTCCTAGAAATTCTAATGAATCTGAAACGTTAATGTTAAAAAAAATCTCGGAAGATGGTTTTTTTTACAATAAAATCTTATTTACATAACTAGTTCTAAAAAGAAAAATACATGGTTTGTTTTATTATTATTAACAAAGATATAACTGTGGTTTTCAGAGCACATTTCTGAGGATTATATTTAAACTAACTAATACTAGTTAATTTAATAACTTAGGGTTTCTTTATACTAAATGTATTTCTGTTTCAGAACAGTACAATTCTTTTCAAGAAGAAATAAATGATGAAGACCATGGAGAGGCAACTGTAGAAAAGAACGGTGGGACCAGCTTATTAAGCCCTATTGACTCACTTTTCGAAGACTTAACAGATTCAGAAAACGGCGACACCAGTAAACTTTTTTTACCACCTGCTAATATCCGGTTGCCAGTGAGCGTTGATTGGAGAAAAAAAGGAGCTGTCACTCCAGTTAAGAGAGAAGGTAGTTGTGCTGCCTCTTGGGCATTTAGTGCTGTAAGTACTTAGTACAGAGTTTATTTCAAAAAACATTGGCTATAGCTTAAGGGGAAATTTCTTGGCATAAAATACGATATAATTGTTGCACAAACATAGGTCCAGAATGGTTTTAATTTCAAGACACAGGGTGTTTCAGAAATATTTTCACACAAGAATTGCTCTATGTTATCAGTCCCTCAACTTCGTTATCTTGTACTACCTTTGAGTATTCGAATAAAAGCAGCTTCAGTATCGTCACCAGAAATCCCTGATAAATAGTCAGTCCACAGAGCACAATAAACTTTCTTCGTGGTAGAAAAATGTGCAGTTAGGTTATAAACGTTCATTTTTTTTTGTGGAATAGAGGCGAAACCTCCGCTTTGGGACAAGTTATTTTTAAATCAAAACTTAGTACTGGAATTTGACTTTCTCTGTCCTTTTATCCCTCTTCCTTCATTTATTAATACACTTATCTTTTGAATGCTTGTTATATTCTTCTTTAGTTTTATTTCGCAAACAGAACATCTGTCACTTTTTGGTTTGGGAAACTCTCTATTAAATTCTGTACAAAAAATATTTCTATGCCTACTTTCTTTTACAGGAGAAGATTATCTTCATTACACTTTTCTTCATATAAATTGTACATTTTAGTAACATTTAAAGTTGGCTCTACCAAATTTTTCATCTCTTCATTGATTATATGTTTTTTGTTCACCCCTCACATCAGGCTTAGCAACCCCAGCAGATTAATTCCTTTTTAAATGCGCATTATATATTGGTTTCTGTGATATATGAAGTGTTGATAAATAAAAAGTCTTTCATAAAACTATAGGTCTTTCTGGATTTCTTGTTTTTTGATCGCATTTTTATAAATCTCTTTGTGGTTGGTACTAAAAAATGATACTTTGAATGTTGGTCCATTTTATAGTGGGTTGAGAATAAATTATTTCCCTCGTGCTGATTAATATTTGTCATACATTTAAATTTACATGCGTTTAAATAGCCTTTCTTATTTCCTTTTTGGGAACTCTTTTATTTCTACTATTAATATGCACTTCCCCTGTTTGATATTTTATTTATCTTTCAGTTTGTTTCTAACTACACTTATTTAATAATCTTTTTCGTGTATTTTTCTTTCTTTCGAATCTTCATTTTCTCCCTGAGGAATATTTATTACCGGTGCTTTATTATCCTTCCTTATTTGATTTTCAGCAATATTTTGTATGTCGCTATCCAAGGGCAAAGTAACAATATGTTCTATATTAATGGCGCTAAAAAATAAAGTTACCCACATTATTTTAAAAGAATATTTCATTAATAATAATAATATTTAAATCGTTTTATACTAAATTATAAACAATATGACAATTATTTATTCTCTAGCAATGTATAGGAACGATTCACATAGAAAAGAAAGAACTTTGGTATAATTGCCCCAAACGCATCTATAGGCGATTTTGATATTTATATCCTACCTGAAGCAATTTCCTTTACCGACTGTTCATTTTATAATATTATATTTTTCATTTACCGCCTTCTTCGAAGACTTACTAAACAAACGATAGAGAAATAAATAAATAAATGTTGAAAAAATATTAAAAAGAAAGAAAATTTAATCCAATCAAGTTAAAGGCCAATTTTAATTCGACATTAATTTTTAAAATTTATATTTCAGACTGGAGCCCTTGAAGGTCAATTGTTCAGACGCAAACGCCATCTGGGGTCACTCAGTGAACAGAATCTTGTCGACTGCACACGTAAATATGGAAGCCGGGATGGATGTAAAACTGGAACCGCTGCCAATGGCTTGATATACGTAATGTTAAACGGAGGCATCGATACTAATCGCACCTACCCCTGGCATGGAAATCAATCTCGGAGTTGCCACTACAAAAGGATGGCCAAAAATCCCACCATACGTGGAATTCGGCGCATTGCCTACAATAATGAAACAGCTCTTGCTATGGGTATCGCGGCTATTGGTCCAGTTGCTGTGGCTATAGACGCGAGGAGCAAAAAATTTCGATTTTACAAGCAGGGTGTTTTTTATGAACCCCACTGCAGTACCCTAAAGTTGACCAGAGAAATGCTTGCAGTCGGTTTCGGAAGTTCGTTTTGGATATTAAAAAATTCATGGGGCACCAAGTGGGGACTTAAAGGGTACATATTTATGAAGAGAACGGGAAAAAATATGTGCGGTATTGCCTCGAGAGCAATTTACCCTTTAGTTTAGAAATATTTTGATATTTTATAAATCAATTAGTCCTTTAAAAAATATTGTCAAAATACCTCCAAACATTATAATAATTTATAAATGTAAAATAAAAAAATTTTATATCATTCAAAAAAATGAAACTTTAACACTAATTTCAAAAAATGTAAAGTTTTACTGATAGATGCATCTATTTTCACTTGGAAAAATGTGGTAGTGACACCAGAAAATAAAATAAATAATGATTTTTTAATTAGAAAATTTACTGAAACAAAAATGGCAGAATTGTTCGAAAAACTTGATTTCTTATACAATCCGTACGAAATTAACATTAATATAATATTTTGTAGTTTATACTCGCTCTTTAAATGATGCATTGAGGCCGCCTTTCCAAAAGTAAAAGCAAAACCTAATGATAAACATAACTCTAAATATATTTTTTCTCCAGAGTTACAGACTGAGCTAGAACATTTACGAACGCTAAACTGGTACAAAAAACTGTCACGTAATGTTATGGAGTATGACTGAAGACATTTTAGGAAAACCCAAAAAGAAATAAGACATAAAATTATCCATTTGTAGCGGTGATAATAAGGCCATTTTTAATGTCCTAGATAATTACTTTTCAAAATCAATTGAAGATAAAGTAAGTAAACTTGGTTTTGTTAATAATAGTTGCTCTGTAGCAAACACAATTATTTTAACTTCGATGTATTTTACTCCAGCAGCACAAGCGGAAATTATAAAAACTATACATACCTTAAAAAATAAATCGTCTACGGGAATAGATGAAATTCCGGCAAAAATATTAATATAATCTGGCACAATCGTTCCCGAACATTTAACATATACATTTAACCGGTCAGTTGAGTTAGGTCAGTTCCCTAATATTTTAAAAATATCGAAAGTGATATCACTTCTAAAAGAGGGTGACTCACTAGACTATCAAAATTACAGATCTATGTGCATTTTGAGTTGCTTCTCAAAAGTAATGGAAAAAGCTATGCATGAGAGAATACCTAACTATTTAAATAAATATAACTTACTGACACAATCTCAACATGGTTTTAGGAAAGATCATTCTGTTGAAACAGCGTTCCTGGCATTGATGTAGACCATCCACGACCACGTTGATAAAAGAGAACATGTAGTTGCGATAATGTTCGATTTATCACGTGCCTTTGAAACACTAAATCAGGCCTTCTTAACGCAGAAACTGCAGTGCTTAGGTATTAGGCACCCCGTAAGTACATGGCTAAATTGATATGTTAAATAGATCGCTCATTGTAAAGGTAGAAAATGAACTGTCGGATACATTCGGCTGTAATTTGGGGACACGGCAAGGAGGAATTTTGGGGCCCTTAATATTTCTATTGTACATAAATGATTTGCCTGACCATATAACCCATGGCTCGGTGTTTACGTACGCGGATGACGCTACTATTGTTGTTTCATCCCCCGATATAAAAACTCTAAAAAACAAAATTCAGAATGTGCTCAACGACTTTGATAAATGGTGTAAAAATAATCATCTAATCATAAATTATGATAAAACCGTTATATAAAGTTCACAGAAATAATATAACATTTTAACCGTGTGCTGCATTTATTTATATAAATTACTTTCGTACGTTCACTCTAAAAAAGATGAGTTTAAAAAGCACTGTGATACTCACTCATATAACACAAAAACAAAAAACCAGTTCCATATGAATAACTTTAAATAATTTCAATATAAAAAATTACCAGTTTATGCGGGACTACGCTTTTAAAACCTACTATCTGTTGAATTTCAGATAATTGCAGATTTTAATAAATTTAAGACCACCCTAAAAAAATATTTAATTGAACATTGTTTTTATAATGCGAAAGAATTTATTGATCATGTCCAGTGCTCGACAATAAGTTAGTTTTTTCTTAAAACTATATTTAGTGTATTTGTTGTATACCTACGTTTAAGTTTTTTTTTATTATGCACTATTTTTTGACTTGTCTTATCTGTACAGCAAAAAAAGACGGATAAAGAGAAAGAAAAGAAAAGAAAAAGATCTAGGGATCTGTAAAAAGGTTGTTGTAATATTTCAGACAACAACAAAAAGAAAAATGTAATTAAGTTTGTTAAATATTCAAATATATTAAGGAATTTTAAATTTTATTCCTTCGAATTGAAAAAACGATTTTTAATTGCTTTTTTTCTCAAGTAAAAAACGATTTTTTTTTAACCCCAGTCAAGACTCGTTCGTTTTGGTCATGATCGGTCTAAGTAAACAATCAAAGATGAAGTTTACCCTCCAAACATTATTAAACATTGCAAACCCTCTTCCATTTTAAATCATAAATAGTGTTAAAAACCTTTAAAAAGTCAGATTTTAAACTTACTCATAATATTCAAGTTTTACTGATAAAGTTAGTTTGGAATCCGAGGTTTGTTCAAATATTTTAGACATTAAATCTAATCAACAACAACACGGCGTAAATCTTCGTTATTATAAAAGGCATGGATCTGAAAAAAAAACACACTTTGAGAACGCATAAACCTGTAACAGTCAAATTGAAAACAGAAAGATCTAGGATAAATGTGCTGATATTGAAAGAGTGTGGAAGACACTGGCGTAGAAACCTATATGGAAAAAAATGTTTGACCAAACCAGGGTAACATTAAATGCCCGCATCCTAGAAATGCAGAAAATAAAAAAAAACGCCAAACTTCTTCTAATTCTTTGTGTACAAAAATATTTTTTTAACTATACAGGGTAGCCCTAAAAAGATGAAGCCACCACTTGCCTAATAAACAATGAAAATTTGCTTTATTTTTTTCTATAGAAAAATATATTTTTTTATACAGGTTAGACTTAAAATGATGAAAATATTGGACAGAAGCATTTAACTTGTTTTGAAAACGTTAAAATAGTCTATAAAAATATGTAAAACTTAATTTTAAACTTTTAAACGATTTCCTGGGTCAGTTTGGGGGTTTACAAATTAAATAATAATTTTGATATAATTAATATAATTTAGATTGTCGATTACTACTTCCATCCTGTCCGATAAGGAAAGGGTATCTATATAATTTGTTAAATTATATACAGAAAATATGCATACACTCTCATAAGCTGATTATAGTATAAATTAAATATAAACAACTATTCGCTTTTATTGGAAATATACTTCGAATGTTCTATATGACATTTTATTATTTATTTAATGGGTTTATTTAATATCATTTAAAGCATATTCGCATGGGAATGGCTAATAATATCCCTCCACGTTTAGCAAGAAAGTTATCGCACCCAAATCCCAACTAAATCCATTTAGTTTAAATTGTTCGAATGGTCAAATAACTGTTTGGCACGTAGCTGGCTGAGATAAAGAAGCTACGAGTTTAATTGAGTCTGGAGATTTATTCGTTAACAAAACTACTGGCAGATTATACCGAAATAGAGTAATCGAAAATAAGGGTAATGGGTAAAGTATATTAAATCTAATCTTTCTCTAATATTAGCCGGGATATTATACTGAGACTTGCGGTTTCGTAATACAAGGTATCGTTTATCCTTTTTAATAAAAAGGATGTTACATGTCGGTGGCGGCTATTCAGGTTGAAGTGGGTGAAGTGCTACTTCACCAGGAAAAATAAACAAGCAAACATCTAACTATATTTATTATATATCTCTTAAAATTGAAGTTTTTACATTCATTTATTCACATAATTGGTAAAAAATAAACTGTACAGGGTGTCCGGATTTGGTTGAAAAAGCAGGGTATCTCGCTTATTTTTAAAGATAGAATTTTGCGGTTTTCACGAACCTGAGCTAATTTTTTGTGAAACTCATGAAGCCGTAAACAAAATTTTCATAGCCTTCTTCGTTTATCAGATTCAGAAAATTTTGCATTTTGGGACCCCCCTCTTATCTCGGTTATCTTTTAACTTAACGCAAAGGGAAAAATTGCTGCTTATGTAGTTTTTTACGCTGGATCCAGTGGCGTAGTCATATTTTTCATTTGAGTTGTTATTTTTTAGTTATGACCCAAAGTTGTGTTTTTTTAAATGGGACACTCTGTATATTTTTCCAGAAATTGATTTGTCCTTTTAAAAGCTTCTCAAAAATATATAATATTATGGGTCTATTTTAATAAACAACAACAAAAATCCTAATTTTTATAATTATCATCCCAAATTTTGCAGTAGGTCATGCAAAACGATGCCGTTTTCTTTTGTTTTCTTGGAAGCAAATGACATTTCCCAATTTTGTACGCGTATATAAAACATAGCGCTATTTTTTTGTATTTATTTATTGTGTAAAAATATATTTGTATTATTATGGAAGAAAACCAAACTTTGGAACATTATGAAAAGTACGATATGTTAGCTTGCAACCAAATCAGGACACCCTGTACATCTCGAATAAATATTTTACTTGACCGTTGGCAGCATGTCTTTTTAAAACTTTCAATCGAACTTTATTATAACAACTGTAACAGTGGCGCAAACCGCTTCGACTTTGCTGAAGGTGCTATGTTTAGTTTACGATTTTCCTATTACGTTGCCATGACAACGCGTGCGCGATGACGTCGAGCACATAGAAGAATAATGTTAACCAGCGCCATACAACGCTCTCGGTGAATTGCTGCGGCAGTACGCTACACCAACGTGTTTTTCAGGTTAGGGAGGTTGTTTACTTTTATTTTCGCGGATTTCGGTGAGCGAGTTCCTTTGCAGTTTTCTTGATTGTTTTGTGTGTTGTTATTGATTTATGGTATTGTTACAACTTTATTTGGTGTCGGGTTTATTAAACGTTGTTGTTAGTTGACTATAATATTTAAGCCTTAAAATGAATCTGATCACGGATGTGGTTTGCATTTTACTGGAAACTCCATTTAATCGATGGAAGGAACAAGATCAGAGGGATGTATTAAATGTAGGGCAGGCAAGGTTTGACTTGACAGTTTCCACAAAAAAAGAAATAAAAAAAGTGGCATAACATGGAATGGTTTTGAATATTTTTTCATTCCTTTATTTTTCCCGTAATGGGAATTACTTTATTTGTGTTTTGGTCAAGTTTCATAATTTTTTGATAACTTTTTTATTTTTTCAAGAAAAAATTGGAATGGCATTAAAAATCATTTTAAACATTGTGTTTTAGTTAAATAATTAATCTGTAAAAGATTGTGATTTTTCCTACAAGCGGTTTCTTATATATGGGAATTTTCCTGCAGGACCTAGTGCTCTGCTTCCAGGGCCTGTTTCCTTGCTTTCCTTTGATTTTTTCGCATAATGCTTTATTACAAAAAAATGCTTCTTTTTATTAGGGCTGACTTCGATATTTGAAAAAATAATTTTTTGTTTTTGTAAAATCTTGGCTGTCCAAAGATTGAAAAATTAACGTTACCTACAAAGTTGAAATTTTGATATCATGTAGTTTTGTCATTTGGAATGTTTTATCAAGAGTGACTTTTTTCAAAAAAGTGATTAGTTTCGGAGATATCGACGTGACGTCCTTTTGGATATCGAATGATCTCAAAATTTAACTTTCTTTTGTCGATTATTCCCTCAGGAATTGAGATATCTTTTTCAAATTTTCAGAGAATGTGTCTTTGGTTAGTCCCTTTCGAAATTGTATTGCGGCCCTTGCAAAATCTTAAAGGAAAAAAATGTATTAGCGATTATTAGAAGTTAAAATCGTTTTAACGTATTTTCCAATTTAAATTTCGAAGTTTCAAAGTTGAATAATTCTGTTATTTCTTGACGGATTTTAGTAATTCTTTTTTCCACGTGTTTCTCTTGATAAAGGCTTTCAGAAAAAGAGGGTTTTTCGTAAAAATATTAAATTTTAGATTTTGGAAAAAGTAGGTCAATTTTGTTGCTACAAGAAATACTTGAGATATTGAAATTTGCATATTTTATTGGAAAATCCATTTATAAGGAACAAGATCAGAGGGATATATTAAATGTAGGGCAGCCAAGGTTTGACTTGACGGTTTCCGCAAAAAAAGAAATAAAAAAAGTGGCAGAACATGGAATGTAAGTCTCAAATCATCCTGGTTTTCGGCGTACAAATGTCAAATATTAAAAAAATTGTTTTGCTGGCCTTGTTTACTATTTTCCAATAAATATTCAGTGTGGAACAAGGAAGGATTTGCAGGTATGTTAAATATATCAAGGTCTTTGCATAAACATGAAGACTCAGCGGAGCATTTAAATGCGAATTAATGCTAAAAACATTTGTAAAAAATCAAAGCACTCTAGCTTACGCTTTAAAAGAAAATGCTAAACTGTATACAATACATTTTAACGAAAACATCCGATTAAATAGACTATTTATGTGCTTGGCAATTGACGCAGTTTTGTACATTGCAAAACAAGAGTTAGCCTTTCGCGGCCATGATGAGAGCAGCGAGTCAATAAACAAGGGGAATTTTAAACAGCTTTTAGGTTTATTAATATCGAGAAGTTCCCAAGAACTAAAAGATCATCACGAAAAAATTAAAAATGTTTTTACTGGTGACTCGAAAATTATTCAAAAGGAAATAATTGAATGAATTTCTAATTAGTTAAATGATAATGTAAAAAATGAAATAATGAACACAAGGTTTTTTTTTCTGTGCAATTGGATGACACCACTGATATTACGCAAACCTCCCAGTGCTCCATAATTTTAAGATACGTTAATTCAAAAGTAGTCGAGAGATTCTTAGGATTTTATACTTATTTATTTGCCTATAAACATAAATTAATAGAGCAATGTTACGATGGCGCAAGTGTGATGTCTGGGCATCTAAATGGCCTTCAAAAAAAATAAAAGAAAAGGACCCGCAGGCGGTATTTGTCCATTGTCTTACGCATCGTGTTAACCATTTTACCTTGTGATGCAGCAAAGTTTAAAAAATATTTCTAATTTTTTTTTGCAAGCCTTAGTGATATTGTCTCATTTTTTCATCACTAAGCCAAACAAACGTATGTTCTTACGTCTGCATCTACGAGGCGTATACCAACAAAACTTGTCGGTCTTCAAATTCGAAGTTAGTAAATGTTTGTTCAAGATTGGAATAAATTAATAGACGTCTTCGAATTTATTACAAACTGTGACAAATCTGATGAAAAATCAATCCGGCTTGCGAAAGGATTTTTAGGTGAGGTGAACGATTTTGAATTCACGTTTCTGGCATTAGTGTTTAATGACAATCACGGGCATACTATTTGACGTTCTTCAAAAAAAAATCGCTTGACATTCATTTTTGCCCACCCAATATAAAACGCTGTCGTGAGGCGTGAGAAATGAACATTTTTTTAATATCATGTTTGATAAAGCAAATTCTATTACGGAAATAAATCATTATAAACGTGAGCTTGCTAAGCTTTCACCTGAAAAAATTAGGGCCAAGTATAGAACCCATTTTTACGAAATATTGAGCCATATTTTAATGAAAATGACACTAAGATTTCAAGACTGTGAGAATCTTACATTTTTATGTGTGGCAAATTTTTGCTAAATTTTCCGAATATAATTTAAATTTTCCGACTGGCCCGTTTGAAAATTTGTTACAGTTATATAGGGAAATATTTTCAAAAAGTCAACGACTTAGAAATGAGCTTGATTTTATTTTTAACAATGAGAGTAATTGGAATATATTGAATAAGTGAACAAAATTAATGAAAATAAAGATATTTTTACCAAAGCATATAAACTGTTTTCCCTTATTTTGGCAGTACCGTCGAGAAGTGCTTCAATGGAAAGAAGTTTTTCTTACCTCAAACGCGCGTGTAAAAACTTATTTAAGAAATAGAATATCTCAAGAAAGACTTACTTCTCTAGGCAATATTTTAATTCAAAACGAATTTCTGGAGGAGATTAGGGCAACTCATCCATTTTATGAGGATGTTATAAGTAAATTTACTGCTACGAAGGCTAGGAGAATTGATTTAGTATACAAAATTTAGGTATGTCGTAAAAAATATTTTTCCCCTTCACATATTAAAAAATTCTGAAAAAAAAAATTATTGCGATATTTTCTTGCTTCTTTTGCACTTCACTTACTTTTTCACCCGCGAGCCGCCACTAACAACCAATATTTGCAATTTAAGCCTCTGTTTAAAGAGTGGGAGCTCTAGGTTTAAATAAAATAAATAATTAAGTAACTAAGCCTTTATTATTAATTTACAAAGAAATGTAAATATATGTGCAATCGGCGGCGAGATCTAGCAGAGCTATTCAGCTAATCGCCCGTTTGAAATTATAAAAGAAAGATTTTCACAAATTTTATACAAGGTAAAAACAAACATATTAATTAAATGCAATAATTATAGATAGCTTCTACAATAGTATTACGCATACAAAATACTTATAAACAAAATACTTACAAGCCAAAAACACGTACAATTTAAAGTAAGTTCGCACAGAATCACAAGTATTTTTTGACTATATTTTTAAATCGACTTACCGAGTTAAAAGATTCGGCATCGACTGGCAACGAATTATAAATGTTTTGCACTATTGTAACTATATGATCGCTGAAATTGTGCGGTTCGGTGCTTAGGTACAGTGAAGTCGTGACGGTGACGTGTGTGTACGTTATAAATATGACTGCCCCTAATCAGCCTCCCAGACAGGTATTCGGGAGACTCAGTATGTATAACCTTGTATACAACTGTTGCCATATGCAATGAATATCTTTTCTCTAAGTTTAGCCATCTTGCTCGCTCAAATAAGGGAGAAACGTGGTCAAATTTTCTCAGATTGTAGGAATAGTTTATACAGGAATTTTGCAACGTTAAAGACTGTATTTCTCATGAGTGTTCAGAGCCGACCATTATACTACATCAAAATATGAAACTAATGATAAAATAAGAAAATTACAAAGTCGCAATTTAATTTATGTTGACAAAATACCTTTATGCATGTAAAGAACATTTAGCATAAAGTATGATCGTTTCAGAATATCTGCTACATGTTGTTCGAACCTCAATTTATTGTCCAAAAAATCCCTAGAACTCTTCACAGGAGCGATCAACACACTGTCAACAAGTATAGAAGAGTTACTATTATTGTTGTTAAGAAATTGTTGAGCTTCCTTTCCAAAAATTTCCAAAAGCTTCGATTTGTCACTATTAAGGGAAAAACCGTGTGCCTTGGAGGTCTTGCACAACTTTTGGAGGTCTCTATTGATACCATTAATAGCCAGTTAAGCCTCAGTAGGCGTAAAAGAATGATAGATTTGCATATCATCAACATACTGATGAGAAGGGCAAAAGGCGTTAGGCCCTTGTTAACGGTACGGTAACATTATTTTTGACCCCCAAAACAGACCCTTTGTTTATGACTTGAAAGATAATTTTTAAAAAAAGTAACAGAGTTGTTGCTTAGGCCGAAATATTTCAGATTAGGGAGTAATATACTATGATCCAGGGCGTCGAAGACCTGCTCTGAAAATGCCTTCAAAAATATTCAATAAGGCGGTGGATGTACTATGTATGGAACGAAACCCAGATTGTGTACTTGCTAGAATCTTGTTTACTACTCTTTCCAGTATTTTGGACAAGGCAGGTAGAATGCTATATATGGACGATAATCAGAAGTATTTTTTGGTTGGTTTACCTTAGCTAGGGGAATGACGTTAGTATTTAGAAAGTAAGAAAACCTGAGGCAACTATTCATTAAGAAAGTGATATAATTTGTTAAATAAGGAGTTACGTAAGACAGCATTTTGAAACAATGAATAGTCTTCTCTACCAGATCCTAGCTTAACTTATTAAAAGTAATCTCACCTATTATACCGTTCCGACGATGATTAAAGTAATTATCTGACACGAAACTATCATTCCAAACAAATGATGGGACGTCAGTCTACGTATTGCCGACACTATCAGAAACTGTGGAAGGCACAGTTTTATGAATATTGAGTCTGCTAGCCGCCCTCCAAAATCCCCTCGGATCCAACCTAACTGTATGACAAAGGTAAATTTTCTTCTTGTTTCTCACTGCCGATGCCGCAGATACCGAATTTCAAATTTGTTTATATTCTGCCAATGCGAAATCTGCTTTACGCTGTTTAAATTTTGAAAGTTCCTTTTTACGTAGCATGATCATAAACCGAAGGTTGTCGATTAACCAGGGGGCCTGAGGTTTGGTAAAGCGGGAAGCCTTCAGGAAGCATGAATATTGAACATATTAATTAAATTAATATTAAAAAATCCCACCTTATCAACAACATTTTGTATATCGTAAATGGTATTCCAGTTGACTTTAAAGAGATCTTTAAGAAAATTCTGGATTCGGTAACTTGTTTTAGGAGGTTTTTTAGTTTTTAATTCAGTGAATACCAGGGAGTGATCAGATATATCAATGACCTCCATCGCAGCTGACAGTTCAGGAGAAGAAACATCCAACAAATCAATAAGATCTTTTGTGTTTTGAGTTATCCGAGTGTAAGATTTTACCAAATGGGACAAATTATTTTTATTAAACAATATATTCAGATATGCAGACGCATTGGGGTTGCTGTTAGTGTTTGACATGTCCACATTTAAATCACCACCGAACAAAATGGTGTGAAAAGATGGTGGGAAACCTAAATCATGTTGCTAATCTTTTAAATTTACATATATACATATGTCTAAAATATAGAACATTTATGAAAATAAAAACAAAATTTAATATACGTAAGATATTTACAATCACACAACAGAAGCGAAGTGTGCGAATTGTACGATTCATCCAGCAAATTGAAGGTTCTTGAAAACAAAAAAAAATTAACGAACTTCAAAACCTTTTCCGTGATATCTCATATATTGCACTTGGAATATGATCAACATATTATAATTGCAGATGTTTGATCCAAAACTGACAAATCAGTAGGAATTGAAACCATTGAAGTAAAACGAAAGCGTTCACTTTCAGTGGATTTAGGAATTATTTCTTTCATACTTGAAAGTAAAAGTTTATGCTATGGACCTATGTACAAGGATGTTGAAAGAACGATAGAGACCACCTAAAATAATAAAACGTCGACCTTAAAGCCCTTAAATTTTGTGTTTGGTGTGACTAGAAGGATTGGACATGCCTTGGAAAGAATACAATGAATGTGAGTCGCGATAGGTCAATGCCTGCAAAAACAATTTTTGTCACATCCACTAATATACGCTGCAAGATCCCAAAGCTTACAGTAGGTATGAAAAAGTTACAATAACACAAACGAAAGCCGCAGCACAACTCGATACGCTTTATATTTTGTTGGACACGAATGGCTAACTTTTGCTTTAGGAAAATAGGTCTTCAGGTAAAGAATAACAAAACATCATTATAACTTTTATCACATATAATATTTAATTTTTATGATAAAACCAGTGCAAAGCAATCAATATAATATAAAATCTTAAAAGGTGGCACAAAATAAAGTAAAAATGAAGAATAGACTGGATAGCGTTTTCGTATAGGAGAAAGTATATTTTTCGCTAGTATTTAAAACCAATGATAAATATCTATAATATTTAAATACTTTATTTAACACTTTTTTAACCAATGCATGATGCTACTAATAATGAAAGTAAATGGTAGTGAAATACGAACTTTTTTTAGAAGTTTAAAAATGACAATAACCCAATTATAAAATTTTTTTATATTGGCCTAATGGATCATTGTTTTCGACATTTTGATGACCTTTTAAAAGCAAACGTAGCTAAAAACACTTCCCTAATACAGGAGAATCTTTTGATACCTCGTTCGTGAACATCGATGCAGGCGTTTGCCCTGGACCGATTTTTAATTAATGAAACATAAAAAGATTCGAAACTGATTAAATAACATTTTAACTGTTTTATTTTCTTTTAAAATATGTTTGTTAACATTCTTGTAGGACTAAAAATATCGCAAGTTCCTAATAGTACCATCAGGTGGTAGTTTTATTCCGGAAGTTTTGTTTTTGTTTGCAACTTCGAGAATGGTTGGCTTCTCAAAGAAATTTATATAAAGCGTTAAAAAATATCACACTTCATAGAGTTTTTTCCTATATATCAAAAACTATGCGTTGTTTTAAAAATACATATAATTCTATAAAAAAGTTGAAATTTCCTACAAACTGAAAAAAGGGCGACTTTGTGGACCTTTGGCAAAACGGCGCGGAGGCAGCGCTCTAGTTTCACAATGATAGTGTCATACCTGAAAAAAAACTTTTTTGAATGAATTAGTTGCATAGGCGAGAGACTAATAGATTATATTACGTATTACTAAGTTGAAATGTTGTAGTTTAATCCCGTGTTTAGAAATTACATCGATCTTCATAGGGAAAGTAGCGATGTGAAATAAGTTTCACAAAATTTTATTTATTCGATCTATTTTATGAGAGATATATAGTGTTCTAAAGTTTTTTTTTTTAAATAAATTTTAAAGGTCCTTAGTTTAAAATATTAACCTGAATGGGACCACATAAAGTGCTGAAAATGGCTACCATCAGCCTCATTATAATCCATCAATCATGGGCGCAAAGATCTTATTACTCTGGCACAAATAAGAGGATTTTGCCGAACTGTTACAAACACATTTCAATGCAATGTATGTTTCCGAGAGGTACTCCCTAATATCAACACTATAATATGCCTGTGCTTCATTATGTTAAAACCGCATTCTATTTCTTAATAATACAAGTAATAGTTCGGGCGGATTATTTAACAGAGAATTTAAATATGACACGTGATTCGATCTGTGGCAAAATAATTGGAACAATAATTTCATTTCCAACATTGAGGTTACATTGATTGTTTTGCAAAATCTTCCTCAATATGTTTTCTCAACTGGAAGGAACTATGTAGTGTAAGAAGATGGTTAAGGAAGTTTATTTTGAGTAGTTGATTACGAAACGATAGAAGATTAACAGATAAGTTAAATTATGAAATGAAATAATACCTACCGCCATTGATATGGTTATTTAAGTCTTCTTTGGTTGGATCTGGACTTAGATTTTCCAAGCTGGCAGGAGTCGTCTTGGGCAGTAGAAGGTCCAGGGTGGTTAACTTGCTATAGGGCGGAGGGTGGTTCCTCAGCTAGAAGAAACATTGTTATAGTGACAATGTGAGTAATGAAAATATTATATTTCATTATTGATATTGTTAAATGATGTATAAATTAGTACCCTATGTCACCTCATTCGCTTCAGTCTGCGTATTGCAACTGGAAGGTCATCCTGGTCGCCCTGATCCTCCAGTTCAAATCTGTCGTTGATATTTGAACATGTTCCCCTCACTGAAAACAAAGCTTTGTGTAAAAGAGACCTCGACGTCTACATGCAGAACTGAATGAAGCATTGTTTTCAGATTCAATCTGGAAGATGAAAACAACCTCTTATTTGCAATTCCATCGTTTGAGGGAGGTGAACTGACAGAATAAAAAGACTAAGTCTTGAATTATGAATTAATTATTTATATTTTTACTACACCATCATCCGTCCTTCTAAAAGTTGCTCAGCTCGGACCATTTACCGCCCGAGACGGCTCAGCCAACCTGGATCAGTATGACAGTAGGTCTTTGTTGACACCAATTCCTCACATTACAACTTACATGTTATATCTTCCTTTGTTTCGTATTGTACTACTTAAAATAAATATCTAGATGCGGAAGGTTTTGGAAAACAATTAATGTGACCTTCAATCCGGGTCTTCTCAAATTCGATGGACTATAAGATAACTTGATCTATTTTGCTTCTTGTATTATATTAAAAAAAATCCTTATAATTAGATTTATGCAACAGGATTTCGATTTGATATTTAATACTCCCTCTAAAACCTGATGTAATTTCTGAGTAAGATAATAAACTACAAATTAGAAATAAGTAATACATACTTTTTTAACCCTTCACCTATGCTAATAATTCGTTCAAAATAGTTGTGTTTAGGTATATTATAATGAAACTAGGACGACGCCGCTGTTTCGCTCAAAGATCAAAGTTTAGACAATAATGAAATAGTTTTGGGGATTTTTCTTGATTTAGCAAAGGCATTTGACACTGTCAATCATAATGTACTACTACAGGTTCTGGAAAATATGGGTTTTTGTGGAATTTGGTTAAATCTTTTAAATAATTATTTCACTAATGGAGTACAATATGTTAAAATTTCCGATCATTTAAGCTCTCCAAATCCTGTGGGGTATGGCGTTCCGCAGGGCACAGTTTTAAGCCCGATACAAAAGATGTGAGGACAGACGTAGAAAATGACTTCAAAATGATTTAAGATTGGTTTGATAAAATGGACAATAAATTTTCAAAAAACTAATTATATGGTATTTAGTTGTAATAAAAAGAAATTAGCTCATTTTACCGAAATTAACCTTAATCAGAATCATCAAAATTTGAATATTAAGGAAGCTACCCATACAAAATATTTAGGAATAGAAATTGACAAATTCTTTTTTTTTGGCCTTAAGCTTATTAATAATTAAATTTTTCTAAATCTAAAAGCTATACATTTAGGAAAGTTCTTAGGTTAATTATTATTTGTATTAACTATATAAAGAAAAAGGCGAGCGTGGCGCCGATGGCTGTGTGTTTGCGGTTCGGCGACCAAGGTCCCTGGCTCGATTCCGAGTTGAGGCAGACTTTGTTAAGAATACAAAATGCGCTCGCCTTCTAATGGGTTGGTGGTTGCGCGCTCCATTAGTAATACGCTAAAATCACCTCTCAAATAGCGTCGTTCGGATTCGACGATAAACTGTAGGTCCCGTATACCTGTGTAAATTACAGCTAAGACACACAGCATAGGTATATGCGAGAGGTAGGCCGATATCCAGCAGTGGATGAAAAGGGCTGTTGATGATGATGATGATGATATAAATAATAGGATAGAAATGGTATCAACATTAAAGTCCCCAGAATTAGGTCCCTAATCCCTTACAAGGATAAAAATATAAATAGTTGAATATCTCAAATCCCTACAAACCCAAAAACAAATTAAATACGGCAAAGGAAATATAGACATGGACACACACTTCTCATCCTGGGGCCAATGCAGGACATTTTATAACTATATGTATCACAGAGGGGGCCCGGATAGGTAAGTTGACAAACATTTAAGGAAAGGAAACAAAGGAGGTCGATAACTAAGCAAATAGATCCCAAAAACTAAACAACCATGTTACAGTATCTTAAATAATTCATAAAAATTGTCTGTATATTAGTATCAGTACACTTTTTACTCATGAAGGAAATATGATTTAATGGAAGTAAATGCAGTTTCGAAAATTCAGAAGAAAGATATGATACGGCTTGCGTGTTGTGGGAGCAGCTAAAAAGTTCTTAAAGTGGCATGTTTACATCAATTTACTTACCAAAAAAACTCCGTTCAATTTTATATACTTTAAAAAATTCAAATCAAATTTATCAATATCCAGTCTAACAACTATGCATTACTCATTGGTCTATTGTGTGTTAAATCACGGTATATGAGCATGAGGCAGAACCTACAGAACTCATCTAATTAAGCTAGAAGTAATACAAAAACTGTTTATAAAAAATATGTATAATAAGAACAGTACTTTTCCTAGCGATCTTCTTTTTAAAGACAGCCAACTGATGGATATTATTTTGTTTCAAGGCTATGAGTCTGCAGCATAAGAATAAAGATAATTTACTAAAAATATCTCATACTCATAACACAAGATATAAAAAACATAGCGAAACGAAAACTACTAAAGTAAATAAAACACTCCTACAACGACCATTTCATTTTTTAGCTCCTCATATGTACTTTAGAGTCCCTGAAATGATTGAAAAGGAAACATATCGAAAAACATTTAAAAAGAAATTAGGTGACTGACTTATTTCTTTACCAAGAAAACTCATCCGCGATTTTGTAGAATAAGGTTCTAAGTGTTCAAAATAATAATTTTGAACTTTTACATATAACTTGAAATCTCAGAAACCCGTGTACCTCCCACATGATCTGTTACTGTTCAGTGTTCGATATTAATCAAAGTGTGATTTTTTTTGTTACTTTTATATTCATTTTTCTTTTCCTTTTTGAATTTATTTGATTTTTGTCCACTTATATGTTTGTTTTCCATTTTAGAGTAGAACTGCAGCGATCGAACCCACGCACTGACCTTAAATGTATTCAGTGGGTAACCTATATGTTTCCATTGAGGCGGTGAGCAAGGTCTAAATTTAAGAAACTTCTGTAAAATGTTTGGAAATATTTATTATTATTATTAATATTATTATTATCCAAACAACCGCTATTATTCGGCGCGCTCTAACACCTAAACCCTTATCTGAAATTAAAGCTAAAATGTTAGTTTTAAAGATTTGTTATTATTTTTTCTGTAAGTAGTAAACATAACATTCGAATTTAGTACCTCAAAAGATCTATAGAACTAATGAAAAAAACTTCTGGAAATGTTTCCTGGAATTGGCCTTTAGGAGCACCATTTGATTGCAGTCTTCTTTTAATATTTATTTAATGTTATAATGTTATGTCGGGAAAAAGGCAAAATTTTCCATTAAATTTTTTTCAAACGTAATAAATAATAATCTCTTTCGTTTTTAAAACAGTAATGGTCATAAATTTGGATATGCGAATTTGTTTTATCAAAAGAGAAAAAGCCTGTTGTGTGACATAATGCTGAAAATGAATGGCAGAATTTTGTTTAGGCGGATAAGCTTAG
This sequence comes from Kuschelorhynchus macadamiae, assembly GCA_030620095.1. NCBI lineage: Eukaryota > Metazoa > Arthropoda > Insecta > Coleoptera > Curculionidae > Kuschelorhynchus > Kuschelorhynchus macadamiae. Next base: position 1,359,859 of record JAUTXW010005391.1, read on the forward strand.
TGATTTTAAAATTAAAATTTTTATGTGTTCTAGGCATTGCGGGTCGCTATCATAAAAAACGATTATGGGGATAAAACTTATGTGTTTACTTAATACCAAGTTTAAAAAGAAGTATTATATAATAAGTTTTTCACATGTTTAATACACTTTTGTTTTTTTCGATACATAATTACCCTACTGTAAAATTGCTAGAGATTTAGATGATATATCGACTAAATAAACTGTATACATAACAAACTTCAGTAGTGTATACTTAGATCATTTTAGTATGTTTACGATATTGTGCTCGAAAGCTTTTTGTTTATTAAACTGCGGAAAGCTACAGGTGAAACATATTGAATATCGCCATCTCTTCGACACATACGAGAAATATGGCCGACATAAAAATTTAAGGAATTGACTTTTTACCTTATCTTGTTGTTTAGTATAGAAATATGTCCAGACAGGCAGACGAGACACTTGAAGTAGAAAAAACAGCTTCCTCTGGGTATAAATAACAATTTTCTCATCGTTGTAAAGCACTTTCTTTAAATAACATAATGTAAAGGAGAACATGTGTCCTGTAAATTCTTTTTATAGAAAAATACCTGTTATGCAGGGCCCTCCCGAAACTATATAAATTCTGTTTTTGTTCATACCCCATAACTACAACAAAGGGTAAAAAATATTTGAAATATAAAAATTCATGTTACGGACAGACGAATTTATGCATGCACATTTTTAAACAAAATTCAAGGTTAATTATTTTTTTCAAGAACTAAGATATTGAGTTGCAGTTTTTGACTGTGTTTAAAACTAGATACAGAAATTTACGATTTAGGGGACGAAGTGCAGTTGGCTACTAGAAAAGTATTATCTAGGAGTGTTATGTAAGACCTCAACGGGAATACATTGATGAGATCTTACATTTTCAGAACACATTTTAATTGATATGTAGAACCTGCAGTATATTTCTCAATTACAAACATTTCATTTAGCCGCCATTTCGTTCAGCCATCTTGAATTTGTACTACAATTTTATCAGTTCATCTCTATACCACAATTAATTTTTGCACAAGATTTGAAATCAAATTCATTAAGTAGTTTTTCAGGCTGAATTTTTAAATATTTCACTAAGCCGCCATTTTGTTTCGCCACCCTTTATTTATACCAAAATTTTACTTGTTAATTACTACGTAAAACTTGATTTTAGTGCAAAACTTGAGGTAAATTGGATAAGTAGATGTTAAGTAATAATTTTTTTAACATTTGACTAGGCCGATTGTTTGTTTCGACATATTGAATTTTTATCAAAATGTTTTCAGGTCACTCTCACATAGCTTTTGATTTTTGACCAAACTTTTAAGTCAATCTGATAAATAGCTTTTTAGCTATGATGGGAACACACAGACCGACGATTACAATATATAAACAAATTCAGCAGTAGTTTTAACATTACATACCGCCTTTTCATTACGTCATTTGAAATTCGTATTAGTTTATCACATTTAATTTTTCTTGAAAATTTAAAGACTTGAATTGGTACCATGACTTTACAACTTTACCTCTATACCACACTTAAACATTTTTTAAATATTTTATTAGGACGCCATTTTGTCTTGCTATCTTATATTCATACCAAAATGTTACCAGTTCAATCCTACGTAACACTAGATTTTTGTACAAAATTTGTAAATTTACTTATTGGATTTTTGTTAGGATATTGCAGTTAAACGATTCATTTTTGTAAATCAACAAAACTGACATTGTCAAACATATCAAGTACCCTTTTGTGTGCAAGTGTTTTAATAAAAGCGACTTTTATAAAAAGTGCTCTTAATAAAAAGTAGTGAGAACTTTGCGCAGATTAAGTAATATAATATAAGGTGTTCCATTAAAAATAATAATTTTACTTCTATAACAGAAAAACGATAAACTTGGCAGCAATGCGGAACTTGCCATTGGATCCGGCATAATTTCATATCTAAGTGTACATATGTTCATTAAATTTAGGTAAACGATACCTGAGATATACTGTTGGCCACTTGAAACAGTTCACCTGCATTTTTTGCTAAAATTTAAGTTCGAAAATTTTTAAAACTAGACGAGATACTGAGGTGCAGTTTTCAGCTGTATCTTGCAAATTTTATAACATACAGGCGTAAAACTTACCTAAGCTAAAAAGTTATTTATACAGGACGTTAAACAAGACTTTACAAATTTTTTATTTGTTTCGAAAAAGTACAAAACATTTTTTTAGTTCCAATTGTTAGATTAGCGTAATCCTTGGTGAAATTGCAAAAAACAGTTTTAAACTTTTTTAAAAAATTTTATATTTTTTGAAATATGATTTTTTTGGTCAAAAAATTTAATTTTTCTACATAATAAGCTGTAACTTTTTATTAGCCATTTGATGTAAAATTTTCTTGCTAGAGGGCCGTTAAGTCATATTTTTTTATAATGTGCAGGGTCTGCTTTACACAGAAAATATACAGGGTGTGAAAAAAATGTGGCAAGGTTAGTTAAAGACCTAGCAATCCTAAAGAACATGTACGTATAATTCAACAACCTGTAGCATAAAAAAGAATTTAAATTTAAAAGTTTTAGTTAAGTTTTAAGGAGTACCAAGTATTTTCCCCCGACGGTTTTTAAATTTCTCTCTAACTTTATTATTTTAAAAAATACAGGTGTTGATTTTACAGCCAAAGTTACCAACATAGGTTAACACAAGCGATATGTAACAGGCTGCCACCTTTTTAGTTTTAGGAATATCAAAAAAATTAAATTTAAGACGTTTCTATAACTCGAGAAGAGGTAAGTTTTCTATAAAAAAAGTAATTAAACTACGGTTTTACCGGAAGTGACCCTTACTTTTTTATTTTAAATAGAACCCTGCATATTTTTATTAATTATCAGCTTAAAATTAGCTCATCAACGATATATCACAAGGTAAGTTTTGCTTTCAAAAAGGCGGCTAGACAGTCTTTTTTTGAAAATGCAACTTTGACGACCAGGAGTTTAATTGGGTTCAGAGGATTTATTGAGTGGCGCCAAAACACATTAAGGTTAATTTCAGCACTAACTCTTTTCGGTATTGGTGGGAGGGACATGATAACGCTGCGTTATGGGGAAGGTACAGAAGAAACTATCCACTCTTTTTGCAAAAACTTAAAAATTTCAAGTAACACAATTTTTGTGGTAACGACATTAAAGGCTTAAAGAATAGTCAATAAAAGTTGAGTAAAATGTTTTCATATTTAGAATACTTAAGGAGATATTTAGAACGAAAAACCGAAAAAAAAAAATGTTTCCAGTATTTGATATCTCCTTAACTATATTAAATATGGAAACATTTTATATAGCTTTTATTTAAAATTTGTTGTGGCTTTTAAAACTCCAGTCACAAAAATTTTAATTTTTTAAATTTTTAGTTGTTTTTGTATTTTGGAACATACGAGCGATCAAACCTTTATTGATTTTTACATTAACTTCCTCTATACGTTTAAAATTGATTTTTTTTTTGTGGATAATCAACACCATTCTCAATAGTACAAACAATTCCAGAAATAAAAATTGGGTCAAGAAACTCCAGCCAATTAATTTTACTAATTTTATATTTTTGGATTTACATTGTTCCATACGTGGCCTCATCTTCGGTGACATATTTACGTAGATAGGATTGTAACTCAGCCGATACAGTGATAAGAAGAACTAAAAAGAAGAAAGAGTAGTATGAAATAGAATGGAAGCTTTTACATATCCAACCTGTCAGCAGAGAAAAAAAGACGTTAAAGAGCAGCTCAGGGAAGCTGTGATTTCACGGACTACTGAAAACATGCGGGGTTAATGTTACACTTTAAACAAACAACAACAAAAGTATGCTTTATTGCCGCAGAAAAATTCTACAATTTTATGGACAAAGCAAAATATACCTAAAAATAAGACATATCAAAACATTAATCGAAAATAATTTCGACAAGTCAGTGCTTTTTTTTTTTAAAATGTAAATTATCAATTTACCAAATCGTAAAACACACGTTAGAATATAGCATAACATTGCAAACAGCAAATGAATCATGATAACCTTATAAAAGTAAACAAACACACATGTACGAGGTGAATAATTTCGATGACATTGAAATCAAAATTGCAACTATGCGACCTTAAACTCTATGTTATTATAGTTATACAAATAATTGTGATGTTAAACAGAAGGTATATTGAACTAGTGCAGAATGTAGTATACAAAAAGAATTAAATTGTTTTTAATCCAATACCTAACAAAAATAATTAAGTTTTAAGTGAATGTTCGACAGTTCTTTTCCCTATATAATGATTTACAAAATTCTATGCTATGAGTTAGGACATGACTCACAAAAGATTTAAGTAAACAAGCGAGTTTAGTGACAATTTAAAGAGACTTACTCACTGAAAAAAAAAATCATTAACGCTGTAAAGTGGTCTCTCAATGAGGTATGCTTTGGTGTTTTTTCGAAATTGTGCAAGCATAGGGATAGATTTTAAATGTACTGGCAGATTGTTGTAAAGTTTTATGGCGTTGTAAATAATTGATTTTTTTATTAATTCTGTGGAAGGAATGGGAAGATAAATATCATGCCTAGAGTTTCTGGTAGGGTATACATGTTGTGGCCTTTCTGGGAGGGTGTTTATATGTTTTCTCAGCAAACATACCGTTTCCAAAATAAATAATGCAGGAAGTGTTAATATTTCATGTTTTTTGAAATAGTATTGGCAGTGAGCTCTATTATTTAGACCAAACAAATAACGAATGGCTCTCTTTTGAAGCATAAAAATACTACGAAATTGCTCGGTGGTACAGCAGCCCCAAAAGGGAAGGCCATAGCGGAGGTGGGATTCAAATAAAGAGAAATAAGTAAGTCTGGCAGAAGGAACGTCTAGTTCTTTTGAAACTGATCGAATGGCGAAGCAGGCGGTAGAAAGTTTTTTAGTTAAGGTGTCAATATGATTAGACCATTTTAGGTTGCTATTTATATTTAAACCCAGGAATTTAACCGACTCTACGTATTCAATATTGCTGTTATGTACCTGAAGTGGTTGTAAAGTTCCCTTATAAGATAACGCCACCGTTTTATCGACGTTAAAACAAAGCATATTGGAATCGGACCAAGCCTTAATTATAACCAAGTCTTTGGAGATACTAGAGTGTAAAGACGTTGTATCAAAATCACTCCATGTTATGCTTGTGTCATCAGCAAAAAGGGAGATTCTTCCATTAATTTTAAGGTTCGTGATATCATTAATGTATAACAAAAAAAGAATAGGTCCCAAGACTGAACCTTGAGGAACTCCACTTGTAATCAACTTACAATCAGAATCGGAACCATTAGCCCTTACAAGTTGTTGCCTTTTCCCAAGATAAGATTTGAACCAATTTAAAGAAGTACCCCGAATTCCATAAAAATGTAGTTTGTTTATCAGAATTTCATGACTAACACAATCAAAGGCTTTCGCATAGTCACAAAAAACTGAGGCAGTTGGGTGGTTGTTATTGAGAGATGAGTAGACGCCTCTAAGCAACGTGAACATGGCGTCACTGGTGCACTTGTTGGGTAGAAATCCGAACTGCTCCGGGGATATTATCTGATGTTTCAGGAGAAATGGCATAAGACGGTTCTTCAGTAGCCTTTCGATGATTTTTGATAGCACTGGTAGTAGTGCAATTGGGCGATAATTGCAAGAGTTAGTTTTTTCGCCGCCTTTATGAAGTGGAATAATTATAGCTGTTTTAAGGCAATCAGGGAATACACCTTTTATAAAGGACTCATTTATTAATGTTGTAAGGGCCTCTATGACTGGGAGTGGCAAGTTCAGGAATATTCTAATTGATAGGCCATCAGTGCTACACGAAGATTTACTTTTAATATTATGTATTACCTTCAATAGTTCAGTGTTGCTAACGGGACTTAAGAAAAAGCTATCAGCTAAATTTTTTGAAGGAGGGAGAAACGAAAGAGGGTCCAAACTTGGCGAGATACTAGAGGTAACATTTTTGCTTACATTAATAAAATAATCATTTAGATCATTAGCCCCTGGCAAGTTCTGAGTCACAGGGTTTGATTTGTTTCTGAGGTTATTGATGATGGACCAGGTTTCTTTTGAAACGTTATTAGAGTTTGTTAGACGTTTTCGGTAGTGTAATTTTTTTGCTGACTTAATAAGAGTAGTGTAGATCCTCCTATAATTAGAGATATAGTCGAGAATAAGAAAGGAGTCGGTGAATTTTTTTATATATGAGAGCGAGCGCATATTTTTAGCAGAAATTCGTATTCCTTTCGTGGTCCACGGTTTATGCCGCTTAGGTTTGATATTCTTAAGCGGGAAGGCCTTGTTAAAAGCACTTAAAGTTTTATTTAAAAAAGTTCTGAAGTTTGTGTTGACATTATCAGATTCAAAATTCCAATTGGTGTTAAAGCAAATATTATGAAATACTGAGAAATTTGCGGCCGAGAAAATTCTGCCCCCGATGGCGAGATCTTGAAATTACCGCCTCGTGATCGGAAAGACCTGAGTTATAGACCTGTGATTGCACCTCTGATGGAGAAAAATCAGACGCCATGTAATCGATGATAGAAGAAGAGTTTTTTGAAATTCTAGTTGGCGAGGATACATGCATTGAAAGACCGAAAGAGTCGAATATAGAAATTAGATATTTCTGGATGGCACAAACAGTAGCATAGTCAATATTAAAGTCTCCGCATAGAATTTTTTTACCTTTAATCGGTAGGCTGTCTAGCAAACTTACCAGGCTATTTAAAAATGATTGTACATCAGAGTTTGGTGATCTATAAATACAAATTACATAAAGATCAAGGTTTTGATTATATACTATAGAGAATTCAAAAGAGCTATCCGCTAACAAATGATCATATTTAGATACCGACATGAAATCTCCATTTAGGGATAGAATCAGTGTTCCCCCATGAGCTGAGTTTTTTCTGTCATATCTAGCTACTGTGGTATACCTCTCAATATAAAAGGGTTCGTTTAGATTCAGCCAGTGCTCAGTAATTGCAACAAGTTGGGGGAACTCCAATTCTTCCAGAAATAGGTACAACTCGTCAGTTTTATTTCTTAGAGAAGCAATATTAATTAGAACCATATTAAGACTAGTAACAACAGGAAGTTTTGAGGAATCTAGTTCCTCAGGACACGTCGTGTTTTCTAAAAATTTTTTTTGGGAGAATTGCTGGTAAAATAATTTTTATGGCATTCTCTGGTCCTCTGAAGATGAATCGATCTCTCCGAAGATATGTAGGATCCATAGGCTGCAAGATCCGCTTCCACTTCTGCTGCGTTAAATCCGTAAGCAGCATGAAAATCGAAATATATCTTGTGTAGGGTTCTATAATCTATAGGAATGCCTTCAGAAGCCAAAAACAGCCTGGTGCTTGTATTTGTAAACCCTTCAAAGTGAATTGGCGCAGGTTGGTCGTGCAGGAAGGCGAGATATAACTTGAAGGCCTTTAAAATGGCTGGTTCTCTTAGTCTAGACATGAGGAAACGGTTATCAGAACTTTTTTCGGTTCGCGTAAGCTTCACTGTTGGGGGAGACAATTGTTGCCATCGTCAGGGCAATACGATCGCTCCATTATAGTATAGGTAAATATCTTTCAAATATTCTTAATCATTTTTGCAGGAATTAGAAACTCTCCACATTAAGTGGAGAAATTAAAAGTACTTCAATTAGATCCAAAATATATCTTGTAGTCTTGATGTAGATTCGTTATATGTATCTATAAGTGATTCAATTCAACTCACTTTTAGATCTGATTAAAATATGTCTTACATCAGCATATATATATATATATATATATATATATATATATATATATATATATATATATAATGTGTTTTCATTCCGGGTGTACATCCGTTCACTACTGTCGTTCTGAAAAGAACAGTTTTGCTGACGTTTCGAGAAAATCACATTTGGCATTTTCGAAGCTTTCTTTCTCGCGTCCGAATAGAGACTGAAGTGTTGGTGACGCTTCCTTTTATACCCCCACTCGGGGCCGAAGGTTATATCTGCGCAGGCGTTGGTCGTTATTTATGTTTTCCGGATGGTGCTGTTGTTGTTGCGCTAATTGCGCTTGAATTTTTGCGATTTTAGATTTGTCGATTATTGTCTTCCATACTGTTGGTAGTTTTAATGATTCGTCCCTTTTATTTAAATCACCTTGCTTTTCAATTTCTATGGCTTCTCGGATTATTCTGGTCTTATAATGTTCTATATTGGCAATCTTCCTACACCCATCGAAATTTATTTTATGGCCGGTTTCCTGATGATGTAGGAATAAAGCTGAGGTTGTTTGTTTATTTCTGATGCTGAGTTTATGCTCTTCCACTCTTGCTGATATTCGCCTGTTAGTTTGCCCTACGTACAACTTTTCACAGTCCTGGAACGGAATACTGTACACTCCGTGGTTTTCCAGTTTGATTTTATCTCTTGGGTTTCCGAGTAGTTTACCTGTAGTTGTTTGTGGCTTGTGTACTTTACAATCGGAAACCGAGCAACTGACTTAAGCTTTAAAAGGGAATGGATATTGCACTAGGGATATTAGAGGACTAATTAGAAATTAATGTCACTCCACAACAGGAAATTGTTAAGAAGTTACCGATAGGCAAGATGCAGGATTTTTTCGCGGATCCAACATAAGTACAATCTTCAGCGCTAGAAAATTGGACAAAGGTTGCCAAAGGACTTTATTCCTTTCTAAACGAGGAGAATTCCTTGTTCCAATATTAGTGAAACTAGACGATTGATATCCACTAGGCTTAAGAAATAAACGATATATTATAAAGAAACAAACTGTACAATCTGCTCTACCTGAAATTAACTGTACATATCATGAATGTAAAAAAAGCCAAAGTTTTTGCTTTGGTCTAGGGAATCTTTAAACGGATAATAAAAGAGCCTCTTGAAGTTTATAAATATTCTAATAATTTTAATAGACTGAGCACACAAAGGGCTATTGGTGGTTCTCCTAACATGGCTTTGAGAACTAAAATTAGATTATTTTTGCTTTGTATAATTTTATTTAGTTTAAATATAATCAGATATTTTACATTATCATAAAAATAAGGTGAGCATACTCTTATTACTTTTGAGATATTTTGAGCAAATAATATTAACCGGCGGGGTAGAAGATTTAAAGAAATTGACAATTTAGTGCCAGATTTGAGATCTTCTCGATAAAGGTACGTTTCGGAGTTTCTGGTAGAAAATAGAAACTAGGGATTAGGTTTTATTGTCCATGGAGCGTTTCCCGATTGAAGTACTTTAGGAGTCTTGAGATTAATTGTAGTTGGACAGAGGACCAATTCAACTCGAAGATACCGAATTTCGAATCGCCTTTTATAGTGCAATTTTTGCTTGCAGTCAACAACATTCAGCGGTCCGTGATCTTGTTTTCTTGTTTGGTAAAAAGCTGGGCAAAATGAAGTTGAAAAAAAAACTTAGTCTGGATAGTATTAGATAATATTCTGATATAAGTGAACTGTGATGGTGAAATTGATGACAAAAACGATTTTCACAATAGATTTTTTGTAGCACCGGGGCAGATATAGGCATATCTCCAGATATTCTTCAAGTAGTTTGTGAAAACTTGATCACCGTTGCCGTCTTTGTATAAACAACGCTTTACACATATTATTGTTAAGATGTTGTGCGAGATACAAAATAACAAATATTGTAAGTTTTTCTTAATTTCCTATTTATAATTTTTATTGGTTCAAAACTATCGATTGCGTAATTAAACTAATTCATAATTATATTGGGTGCCACTGTAAAAAAGAATGTACTCATCGAAAGACTGGACGAATAACGTAGCTCTTTCTTGGAACTGAGTACTACCTAAATAACACTTCCACTCCAAGCAGAGCCAGCATAGTAAGTTCCTCTAGAGTCTCTCATTGTCCCCGAGTTTTATTTTGATGATTGTCATTGACTTTTCCAGCACAGCTATTGAGCAGAAAACTGGTTCTGAAAAAATTGAACCCAAAACGTAAAAAACGCTTAAAGATTTTTTTTATCTCATACAACCCCATCCCGACTATCGGTGAAACGAAAAGCTGCTTAAGGTTTAGTTCTCAACCGATACTTTATCTCTGTAAAGGGAAAACCCAACTTAATACAGCAACGTTGACGAATCGAAGGGCGGCCGGAAAGAGGAATTAGTGTGCCGATGTTTATCAGGCTTAGCAGAGGATTATCTTGTAGAGGTTTTGCAGGAGGCCTTAAACACTTTCTTTATAATTTCCGTATATGCATGGTAACATCATATTACTGTAAAATGAAATAACAGCACTTAATTTGTGCAGTGCTTTTTAAATATAGTAAAATTTCTATATTAGTGACTGAACAGTGAAAATTCCAGATAATTTTTATAAACAGTTCGTAAAAAAACGACAAATGAATTATTTGATAATAAATTTAAAGGTCAGTCGTTCTGAAGTTTCTTGTATATCTCAGTAACCAGAGTAGTAACCAAGTTGATACATAAGATATATATTAGAAATAGACGTATTTTTCGAATTTGAGACTTTTGAATTTCTAGTAATGGTTTTGTTTTCTCGAGGCGTCGCGAAAAAAAAACTGCATATTTTTTTCCTGATAATATGGTGAACGCAAGGTATTGCCTCTGGCGCTCACCAAAACAATTAAAAATTGTGCTATTATACATTTTATTATATTTTTGGTATGCTTGTTCTAAGACCACTCCGGTAATATCATTCAAATTGGTCAAAACCTCGCGGAGTAATCGATGTACATACATACATTAAAAACACACATGTTGAAATTGATAACCTCCTTATTTTTTGAAGTCGGTTAAGAATGTAATTTCTCTGCACCTAGAGCGACATAGCTCCCTCCTTATGGGTGAGAGGGTTTATTTTTTCTTCAGGTTGTTATAAAACTTAACGAATGTTGAAAATATCAAAATATATTTATTCTTAGCACATGATATTTTTTGTGTCAATGAGTGTTTGGGAAGGGACAAACTAAAGGGGCAAAAGGTGGTGTTATAAAAATATGGTACTTCATTTGATTTTTGGAGTTTTTAAGTTTATAAGAGTTCAGTTGTTTTATTCATTTTAATTTTTGACTATTTGTATTGCTGATTTTCTATAAATTTGGATAGATTTTATCAGGGACGTCTAAAATTTTAATCAGGCTTTAGATCTCGAAACCTTTCATATATAGAATACATAGAACTAAAAAGGATGAAATATGAACCTTTTCTTTTATTAGAAATACTTAAGTGAGATTCAATTTAGTTTCGTATATAATCATTTATGAATCCGTCTGTACTCTCTTCAAACATTTTTATTGTTCCACCATATTGAATTCGTTCTAAACAGTTGCTAGCTAAACCACATTTAATTTTTGGGTATTTTTTAAGATTACCATTTATTACGTCATGTTGAATTCGTTCGAATATTTTTAATGCTTAAACAAAATTTGAAAATTAAGGTATTTTTTTCAGACTGATTTTTAAATATTTTGTTAGATCACCGTTTTGGTTTAATTATCTAGGATTCATACCAAAATATTACCAGTTCAGTTCAATGTAACACTTAATTTTGTACAAAACTTAATCGGGTAAGCAGTTTTTTTTAACTATGCCGCTAACTGACAGACAGAGAGATATACTTACAGACAGAGCGACGGAATTGAGAAAACATTTTTTGACAACTAGGTGCGCTAACATGTAAAGATGATAAGTAAGACCTGAGAAGATAATTTTTGACGACTACAGACATTTTATTTGACTGCCATTTCGTTCGCCATCTTAAATTCGTACCACAATTTTACCAGTTAATCTCCATATCATACTTAATCCTTACACAAAATTTGTAATCAATCTAATAATTAGCTTTTTCAGGCTGATTTTTTAAATGAATAGGCCGCCATACCAAAATTTTATCATTTGATTTCTACGTAATACTCGATTCTTGTGCAAAATTTGAAGTAAATTGGATAATTAGCTTTTAGTAATACTTTTTTTATCCATTCACAAAGCCGCCATTTTATTCCTCTATATTGGATTTTACCAAAATGTTACCAGGTCATCACCATATAACCCTTAGTTAGTTTATCTCAAAAAAAAATAGGAAAAAAATTTTTTCACGATTATAATACTTCCCTTTTACGACTGAAGTAAAAAGAATAACACCGACTTCAAAATAAAAGCACCAAGAAGTATAAAAATAATATTTTATTCCATCTTAAAAATTTGACTTTAAGAAGTCTGCTTCGAACTAATAAAAATAGTAAATACATTCAATATCATTCTTTTGGTGTTCTTCGTGATTGGACGCTGACTTCATAATGTCAAATTTTCAAGATAAAAATAATAATATATTCTTTATTCTAATTCGGTTTTATTTTTTTATAAAAAAATATTTATTAGTTTGCTCGAAAACGAATTAGTGCTGTACCTATACACAAAAATAATTAATTTAATACATTTAATGCAAAAAATCGCTAGTTCTGCGAGAGTCCGCTCTTGTCCTCTTATAGCCTACTAAAGGACTGTGTGCCACATGTCTAACTACGGCCTCTCTCCAAATTATAGATGGAAACAAATGGCAGCTCGAGTGCTTCACCTGTTCTCAAAGAGACAAAATAATGGCAAAGTGGCCTAAGTTTTCATCCAGGCGGGCCTGGTTTGCTTTTGTTCGCTCGTAATGCCCAAATAAATTTTAAGAGACTTGCGTCGCTCTACAAGAGAACTTATAGCAGCGTCTTGGAACTGAAACTTGTTAACAATTTGTATCCAACTATTAAGAGCATATTAAATTAGACAAGGGTTTTTAACTCTAACATTGTATGGAAATAATAGAGAGGCATTTACGCTAATATTTTAGTATTGTTAACAGCAGGGGGATAGACAAACGATATAATAAGCTACATTGCCTCGTATGAAAATCTGGAAACAAAAGACGAAATATGCTCTAAATTATAAAACTCTACTGATGATTGTATTCTTTTGGAATTGATTTTTTTATTTTTACCTCAGTTGAAATAGTTATTTGGGATTGAAATTATACACAAAAATATGAAATTAATATATGATTGATTAAACACACGAAAGTTGTTAGCTACTGAACACATGTTCTGCTTCATGATATGTTTTATTGCAGTGTCTTATATTTATTAAATTTTACTTTTTAAAAATAAACCAGTTTATTTCTCCTCTTCTTCTTCTCCTAGCCGTTTTCTGTCCATTGGTTATAGGCCTCTCTCATATTCTTCAACGTGTTTCTGTTTTGTACCACCTGATATCAATTTAGTCCCGCTGTTCGCTTGATATCAAACCATCATTATTTTGGACTACCGATATGCTTCTTCTCTCCCCCTTGGTCTCCATTTCATCACATTTCCATTCGCTCCAATTGGTAGTATTTCTGTCCACCCACTCACACACACACACACACACACACACACACACACACACACACACACACACACACACACACACACACACACACACACACACACACACACACACACACACACACACACACACACACACACACACACACACACACACACACACACACACACACACACACACACACACACACACACACACACACACACACACACACACACACACACACACACACACACACACACACACACACACACACACACACACACACACACACACACACACACACACACACACACACACACACACACACACACACACACACACACAAACACGTCCAGCCCAATTTCATTTTAAAGTGCATATTTTTCTTGCTATATCCTCAACCTTGGTTTAGTTTCTTATTCATTCATTGGTTTTATGATCTTTCAGTGTTATTCCTAGCATTCTCCGTTTTTTGGATCTCTGGTGTACTTTTAATCTGTTAGGTATTTTTTGTCAGAACCAATGTTTCGCTACCCTATGTTGTTACTGGGAGGATGATTTCCGTGTATACATTAGTTTTTAGATTTAGAGGAAGGTCGGAGTTAAATACATGTCGCATTCTACCATAGGCGTATTCTACGGTTAAATTCTATTTCCTGGTTATTTTTTCCTATGGTAATTTCTTGGCCTAGATAAACATATGAATTAACTTTCTCGACATGTTGTCCTCCTATATTTATCGATTATATGTTGGTCTGCTGGTTTGACATGAATTTTGTTTTTGTGATGTTCCTTTCCAAGCCTACTTTTCTTTCTTCCAGCTGTATTTCTTTGAGCAGGTCGTTTAATTTTTGTGGCCTTGAGCGAAGAAGATTATGTCGTCTGCGAATCTTAGGTTGTTAAATTTTTCTGCCGATTTTTTCACGCCCTTATCTTCCCACTGTAGGTTTTTGAATATATCCTCTAGAAGTATAATACATAACTTAGATAATATCCCTGTCTAACGCCTCTCTTTATTTCGGATTTTTTGGTGTCTTCATGTAACCTTATCTTCATGTTTGATCGTTCGTTCAATCTCTGAATGACGTGTTCATGTAACGCCATTTAAAAAATTTGGAATTGAGCGATTTGATGAAGAATCCATTGGCAAAAAATAGGCGTGGAAAAAAGTCTCTAGGTAGTAGAGCTTGCACACGTTGAATATGAAACGGATACAATTGCTATTCTTTAAGAATTTGAAATACAGTGGAGTTGCTAACATTCAATATGCTGACAATTTTTCGAGTACTTGTTTCAGGTGACTTACCTATCATCTTTACATGTTAGCGCACCTGAAGTGTATATATATATATATATATATATATATATATATATATATATATATATATATATATATATATATATATATATATAAAGCAATAAGTAATATTTATTAAGAAAATATATATATATATATATATATATATATATATATATAATCATATTATGATATTTAAGTTTTTTTTTGTAACAGGGTTCCGCTGATATACAGGGTGTTATAGGTATTTGTGATTTTTGTCCAAGGATTTAAAACACCATGTAGAGAGAACTGGTATGTTCAGTAGTTCGCTGCAAAAGTCATTTTATAGCGCCATCCTTTTCGGATCCGATTTTTTTTTATTCATCTTATTATGTTTAGTGGAAATATACGATTTTTTATCCCTGAATGTTTTTTATCTAACAAAAATTCCAAGACTTCATTTTAATTGAATTTAAATTTAAACTAACAAATTTACGATACATATGAACAAAATAAACAACTTTCTTCTGTGCTCCCTTGTAAGTAGAGGTCCAGCATCAGCTTTATGAGGCCCCAATTGATTTTCAGCCAATCATCTTGTAACAGTGCTTTGACTAATTGAAAAATTGTAGCGATCTAAAAACTAGAGATTAAGCAACGCACTGTTTGTAAATCTTCTTCTTGAAACTTCGAGACGAATATAACGGTCCTGTCTGGGGGTTGTTACTTGATGAAGACTCTGCCCCTATCTTCTAATATTCCTTCCAGTTTCGTTATAACGTTGTAACACACGACAAATATTTGCCTGAGATACTCCAAACCTCTGGCCCAACTCAGTTTGGTTAAAATCTTCTTGGGAAAGGGCAACCACTACAGCACATTCAGCTTCCGATAGACTGCGATTTCTTCTTGCCACGTTTGACATGTGTTTTTCTTACATGCGAAGCACACTAGATGAATGATACTTTTTTAAATGTGTAAACAGGGAAACACAATAAAAACATATAGGGTTAAAAAACTTTATATTTCGACTAAAAATGAAGATAAATGGATCAATAAAATAAAGAAGGTTAAGGAGACTTTAATAAATAACCATTATCCGGAAAAAAACATACTACGAGTTTTTAAACAACGAACTTTTTTATAATAACTTAAAGAAAGCAACAAAAGAAAGAAATGGTAATACTAAATACGTTGCAATGCCCTACACAGACGGTCTATCAGAAAAAATAAATCATATATTGTCTAAACACGACATAACTGTCTGTCTTTTCACTCCCTTGAAAAGCAGAGTAATTAAAAAAAAGAAATCAAACCTAGTTTACTCAATTCCATGTTTAAATTGCCCAAAAAAGTACATAGGAATGACAACACAATACTTAGATAGTCGATTAAATGGCCACAAATACACAAAAAATGCATCAACTGCACTCCACAAACACGAACGTACAGAAAAACATAAATTCGATTTTAAACAAACCAAAATTTTAGAGCAAGAAACTAATTATCGAAAACTCACAATAAAAGAAATGATACAAATTAAAAAAGAGAAAGATGCCGTCAACGATAAAAAAGACATCAATAACTTAAGCCAAATTGATTATAATCTGATATCTAAGTAAATTAATCTAAATAAATAAACTACTTCTTACATAAAACCCTGTACATTTCAGTAAGATCATAAACCCAAACTCGGTACAGCAATAAAAATCTAAGTAAATATAAAAAAAAAGAAAAAATTTGTCTCGTTTTTATCTACCAGAATTCCAGACGTGTCGAAATTATTGCAATCGCAAAACATTCGTTACACATGACATGTTTCCAAGGTACGTACTCTGTATAATATTAATATTGTTTTAAACGTATTTTTGTGTTCATGATCATAGTTTGTTTTAAATGTAATGTTTTTTTTGAGTGATGTTTTTTCAATAATGTTTTAACCAATCTATATACTAACTATACATGTTTTTATTGTAGAAAATAAAATATCTTGAAAAAGCTCAATATAATGAGCGAATCGTCGATTAAATTATAGTTTTACTTCTCAATGAGTTAACCTATGCCCAAGAAAATAATTAACAAAATATATATATATATATATATATATATATATATATATATATATATATATATATATATATATATATATATATATATATATATATATATATATATATATATATATATATATATATATATATATATATATATATATATATATATATATATATGAGAAAGAATAAAATAAATCTATAAAAATACTTATTATTGGAACACCTTGTATATCACATAAGTGCCTTCTGTAATTTCAACTACTTGGCATCACATCAAACAATTTATTATGGCCTAACCTTTAATCCCTCCCGGTAATTCAAAGGATGAATTCACCATTGTTTGCGCCCCCTTATACAAATTACTCACAGTCCTTAGTTCGGAAAGCAGCGAGCATTAGAAAGACGAGGCGAATCCCTTGCACTCCATTCCGAAATTCGTACTGAACTAAAACAAATAAGTTCTGCTCCGATGAAAACTTCAGCCACTCTGCCATTTGGATCCTAAAGAGCAGCACTCCATATATATAACTTCTGTTTTCATCTTTAATGTAAATAAAAAGGGTAGGTGGAGCAGAAAAATCTGACGAGAACGAAGTGCGAGAAAAAAAGTAAAATATATATATACATATTTTTAAGTTTTTTGGTTTTCGAGATATTTTGAAAAAAAACTAAAAAGTGGCATTTTCTGTAAAGCCCTGTAACTTCTTTATATGTATTTTGTTTCAAAATCTACGAACACCTTTTCATAGCCATTTCGTGTGTAGAAAACGGTTATTGCATTAGATTTTAATTATGACGTTTCGGTTATCCTTCACCATCACCAACTTTATTTTTTCTTATGGATATTGGATTTTTGTCTCTTTAAAATAAGCAAGAAAAATCCTATTTATCGATGTTTAACAAGTTTACATTTCTTAAAGAAAAACCATCAAAATGTCTAAAAATCGACTTTATTCTAGCAGGCTTTGGATCGCCATGGTAACAATAATATTAATTTGTTTTGGACTGTTTGATTTTTTGACGTTTCAAAGTTTGTTAGTTATTTTATGGTGTCGTTTATTTTAAATTCTTAAAAATGCCTTTGCATTATACCAACGAAGAGAAATTTGATATGCTGGAGTGTTATATTAAGAACAATGGAAATGCGGTTATAGCCTTAAATCATTACGCTGATACTTATCCAGAGAGGCAATAACCAAACCAAACTTGTGGTTAATTTAAGAAAAAAAGTGTAACAAGGACAATAACAATCGTGACAATCAAGTTATAAGTTCCTTTACCGGAAACCCAACTTCATCGACAAGAATAAGCAGTACAGAGCTAGACATTCCTAGGACACACAGAGGGATTTTAAAGAAAAATAAGTACCAGCCATAGAAGCCGACCATTGCTCAAAGGCTCATTGATGGAGATTTTCTTAAAGAGACTTACTTTTTGTAACTGGTACATTAACAAACGCCAGGAAAATGTAAATTTTAGCAGTGCCATTATATGGAGTGACGAAACATATTTTAGTAACAGTGGAATCTTTAACAAACACAATAGTCACCATTGGGTAACAGAGAATCCTAGATTGTTGGCACAACCTAGGTTGCAAACTCGATTTGGCATGAACGTTTGGTGTGGCATTTACGGTAGAATAGTTTCTCATATTAGCTGGTTTAACTGCTTAATACATAATCTTGTATTATCAGGTAATCGACTTATAGGTCCATTTTTTATCAGCATACTTTAATTGGTGAAAGATATTTAGATATGCTACAAAACCAAATTCTACCAGCAATTAGAGAAGTAGCACAATACGAATTTCATAATGTTTGGTTTCAGCAGGATGGCTGCCCAGCCCACAATTCCAGGACCATCAGAGATTTATTAAGAAGAACTTTTGGGGACAAATTAATTTCCAATGGTGGTCTTACATCATGGCCTAGTAGGTCGCCAGATATTACACCCTTGGATTTCTTTTTGTGGAGGCACGTTAAAAATTAAGTTTTTGAATTTGAACCTCTCGAGACATTGGCCGTACTCGAAGAGAGAGCTCAGAAAGTGTTAGCTAATATTAACAGAAATACACTTAGACGAGCGGCAAATAGTGTTTTAAAAAAATGTCGTGCTTGGGTTGCTAAAAATGGACAGCATTTTGTTTAATATACCAAATATTGTATTCTTTTGTGTACATGCGTTAAATCTTATAATTTTTTTTCGTATTTCTTGTGATTACTACATTAACTATTTATTAAACATTACAAAAAATATTGTTACCATGGCGATCCAAAGCCGACTAGAATAAAACCGATTTTTGAATATTTTGATGGTTTTTCTTTAGGAAATTTAAAAGGAAAAATGAAGAATTTTTGGTACAGAAGTGTTGATAAAAATACTCCAGATACTCTTCAAGCAGTTTGCGAAAACTTATTTCACTATTGTCGCGCTTGTGTAATTAGTGATATGCCCAATATCAGCACTTAATTAATTAATAAAAATGTAAAATATAGTAAATCGCGTTGCAATAATCTGATCTAACTTAAAATGGTTATAAATATAAAGCTCCTCAGTATTTATCTCCTGTTAATTTTTTTTTATTTTTTTTTACTATATATCTTTCAACCTTTATTAGCTAATTTAATAGTATTGTGCTAGACAAGCAGCCTTAACCGTTTTAAACGATGTTTGTTCAATATAGGGGACTGCTGAAATATCTATTTTCTGTAGCAATCTGAGGTAAAGCTTAGCCTATCTTCAAAGGACCCTTCCATCTATATGCTTTTCATCTCTTCTGCATAAATTAAGACACCCAATAACTGCGGAAATGTCAGCCATAATAAGAGCTCTCTCGGTATGATAATTAATTAGCACATGCGCAAAAAATCTCCCTTATTGCAACTTAGCTCGTAAAGGCTACACTGTCAGCAATTTTGCTGCTAATGCAAGTTATTTATAAACTGCCTCACCAACCCCTAATATAAATATGAAATTTTGAGAAGTCTAAAAGATTTCCGAATGGCAGTGCATGAAGCCAACCATTAAGTTCTGGTTCTTGAAAAGCAAAGAGACGGGGTTTTTTCTCGGACCTTTGGCAACTACAAACAAAATCCTTTAGTTAAGCTTGGCACATCAAATTCTCTTCGACTGTTAAGCAACTGTGTATCTGCAATATTACAGTAACGTAGTTTTCCTTATAAAACCTATCAAATAATCCTGAAAAAGCTGAACAAGAAAAATTAACAATATCGCGAGTCTCTCATTTCTTTTAAGAAATATTGTGCACTGTATGTAATCATCATTGTTAATAGTACAAGAAAATGTGTGTAGTGTATTCTTTAACTAATCCAAATTTTTCAAGAAATCTCTGTACTGTCCAGCAACGAGCACACTTAAGCCGTAGTAAATTTGTGGAATCACAAAAAGATGTTTTTATAAAAAATACGACAAACAGAAGGAAATATTTTTTTCTACAGCCCTGTGGAAAAATCAGTTCACACTAGTGCGGAAGTTTGCAAAAAAATTTTCCGCACGTAATATTTCAAAATTAATTTATTATTTATTAATTCGATACATATCTCAGGCCCGTGTAGCAGGCTCAGTGCATTCCGTTTTGGTTAGCTACCAGGTTTCCAGTTTAAAGTCAATTGTTAGAAATCAACAAACTGACATATCGACATATTTATTTGTCATTAATTGGCTCGCCAGGGGGTCCAGAATATATTATAAATGAAACAAAGAAGTAGATTTGGAGTTGCTTCCAGAAAAATCCAAAGTCAGATCATTCCGGAATACGAAAAGTTCATCAAATAGTGCGCCAACAAGAAAATCAACAATATTTATGCTAAAAATTAACTCTACTGTTTACCGGCACCTCTATAAAAATTAGGCTCTTTCATATTTAAAATTTTGCATACCATTTCTATTTGAAATCCTTTAAAGTGAAGAATAGAAAATTCCCAAATTATTCACAGCACTATAAATTGAGGCATAATAATAGGCTTTCAAATACCCCAAAACATTAATAGCGTTGGTTTCGTCTTTCAGTTACAACCTTGTCGTTTCGGTAAACGAGATTTTAGCCGGTGATATGGTCAAGTCTGCCTTGGTCATCACTGTGATGCAAAAATGCGCTGAATGGCAATTGTTCCAACAACTGTAGTTATGGCAATCAAATACATAATTCTCCACTTTTCTGTCATTTATGAATTGATGTGTGATACTAGTTATTTAATTTTGCTGAAAATAACTCAAACGGCTTTTTCTGAGGAAGAAAAACCATTTAAAAAGTCATATAATTTTTTCAACTTAATTTAACAAAAATTATTCTTTCGAAATCCAAAAGATAATAGACAAAAAACCCTACAACTGTTGTATTTAAAGTTTGTCTCTAAACCCTTGTAAGGTCAAGGTAAGTATCAAAATATAATGAATCACCCAGTACATATGTAATATAAAAAAATGTGTCAAATAAAGCAAAGAATCGAATTAACCATAATAATAACCATGATGTCAAAATATTTTCTCAAATAGTTTGTGTTAGGTTATACCACTGTGCCAAATTTGACACAAATCATACGTGTAGTTCTCCATTTACGGCTAAGGTGCCATCGAGTTTTTTGCCCCCTGTATTATTAACGATTACTGCATTACAAAAAATCGTACATGTTGTTACCATGCTATTAAAAGCATTGGTATTAATCGAAAGAATTAGAGAACAAAAGTGTGTAAATAGTGGCTAAAGTCCCATTCTCGTAGCTCTCATCAAGATTACACAGTCAGTCGAGCCACTCGACTAAAATAAAATGAACGTTCTAGGTTATTCCTACGTCGTGTCCGTATAGCAGTTCGCAAAATCCTTTTTCCAACTTCTTTCGTTTATCGCTAGATAAACAGACTTGGGCCACTATTGTTTCTAGAAGAAAATTACTTCCGAAATGTCAGCTTTTCACGTCATTTTGTTTCCCTAGCCCTTTCCCTGAGACAGGGAATATACTATGAGGAATTAATTTATGTTTAATCCTTTCGTCGACCGGGTCGATAAAGATAAGGCATTATTGTTGTATGTATTTGTTTATGTTTAGTTTAACATGGTTTTAATTTTGCATGTTGGATGTAAAGTGTCTCAACACGATAACCTATTTCTTCAAGTATGTCCCATCTGTGGAAAGTTTTGCTAGGTAAAGTACTCAATTCACACGACTAATGAAAATAATAATAATAATAATAATAATAATAATAGTAATAATAGTAATAACAATAATAGTAATAATAATAATAATAATAATGTAGAATAATGGTCGGAACTGAATACACCGCGAGAAACAACTCAGCAGTGAAGGCCGTTCATCAAGCATTAGCCACAATATACAAACTAACGGAGAACACAGACCCTTACTACCATTATACACCTACATCCATACTTGGAAACGAAGACTACACGCTACTGGGACATTGACATCCACACAGATAAAACAATCCCCGCAAACAGACCCGATATCACCTTTCAATCCAAAAAAGAGAAAATCACTTATTTAATTGATATGGCTGTCCCCAACGACGAGAACATCCAAGTGAAATACAGTGAGAAGATCGCAAAATACACCGACTTCGCAATGGAAGTAAAGAGACTGTGGAAACAGGAAAGAGTCATCATTGTTCCTCTCGTCATATCAGTAACAGGTCTCACCCCAACAACGTTTACACCGCATTTGTCTCAATTAGGACTTAATACAGATATTCACAGGAACATCAAAAAATCGGTCATTTTGAAAACATGTAGCATCGTTAGATCATTTCTTAATACACAATAGTTGTTTTTTTTTCCATTTCCTTTTTTTTACTTTTATTTTTTGTACTGACTTGGTATAATCCCGTCAGTATAAAATACATCCACAGGAAACAAGTCATAATAATAATAATAATAACAAAAATTTGTCAATGACCAATATGCCACTAATGTTCTATCAAAATAACATTCGATTTTAATAATAAAAAGAGGTAAGTACTATAAAAATACTCCTTTTTTACCTCTCCAATAATTACTAATTATTAAATCTCGGATTTATGAACGTAAAACATAGACGAAATATGCGCACATATATGCAACAATTTCGTGAATAATTTCACTAGAAATGCAGTACGCACGCACAGGGTGTGCAGAATAAATAAACAAACTAAGATATAAAAATATACAGGGGGTCCCATTAAAAAGTGCATTATGTAAAAATCAGAACTTCCGATAGTCAGTTCTGTTGTTCTTTTTGAAAACGGCATTAACAAATTAGTATAAAATTGTTAAACACTCCTCTTTGCCACTTTTTGTTACCTTGGTAAATAACATCGGGAGCATATGAGTTAATATGTAGAAAATTTCACCATACATACCTTATGTATATCTTAAATGGCAAAAAAATAAAAGTATTAATTCGAAAAAAAAATACATATGTATTAAAGTATGGGTCTACAATACAAAGTTTCAAACTTATTGGCGTTTTCCTTTATTTTTTTATAAAATTTTAAATTCACATATTTTGAGTAAATTTTAACTTTTTTAAATTTTGCTTGACGCTGAAAATAAAGGTCCATTCTATTTACGGCCTAACAGACGAGTTTTAACATTTTAAAAACGTTACAACGTTGCCATATTTCACGTATAGCTTATGTATTTATGCTATTTAGCTATATGTATTTTTTTTAAATGCAACCCCCTGTATATTAAATTTAAATAGATCATTAAACAATGATTTTAATTATGTATAGTAATATGGGTCTTTGACTCACCGTTTATTTTCAGGATGTAACTTATTTTTAAAAACAGATAGTACTTAATGTATATTTTTACTTCTTGACTATTATTTTAACAAAAGTTTTACTATTAGGAATCAAAAGTAGTAGGTATTAAAATTTTAAAGTTTTCTTGGTTTTTAACTAGTACATGCAGAAAAACTTTGGACTTGCCCTATTTTTGGATAGTATTAATTCATCACATTTAAATAGATACAGATTTTTCTTTATGATATATTAGAATGGGTATATATGCTACGTTTTGGCTTTATAGGCATTTATCTTAACTTTTCGATTTTTTTTTTTGGAGTAACGTAAAAAAATATTTTTATCATTTTTTAATAAATTTGGCTTAATAAAATCTGCAAAATGGACAATATTATTATATTTATTATATTGGCTAACCGACTAGACTAATCAAGTCAGTTTTGCAAAAAGCTGCAGATATTTTAAAATCAGTTACCGATTAGCCGAAAAACATGTTTCAGTTGTCAACACTAAATTTAATGTCACATGGCCGCGCACTACGGGGTCCCCAAATCGTCCCAAGGGATCTCTATCCCAAATTAAACATCAGCGTTCCAATAAGAAGTAGTCCTGACATTTAGACTGTACAATTTTGAATTCCCATCGAGAGGGAAATAATTCACCTCTAAAATTAGGTGTCGCAAAAGACAAATGGCGTTGCTGAGATTATTAAAATCAATGCGGAATACGAATTACACTAATGAAGACCCGTGATTTATCGCACGAAATAAGCAGAAGACATATCACTTTGATGACTGAACGAGCTGAATTTTCGCTGCTTTTCCGTGTAGAAATGATTCATTACTACCTACTCCATTACGTCTGTCAATTAAATGTCTTGCAGACATTTTGTGCACCCGATGACGCTGCTTAAATCTTCTAGTCGGAAAACCTGTGCTTTAACATTAATTAGTTAAGAAACTAATTTTCTATTTTCCCTTTACCAGTATGAGCTAAGTACTTTTTTTCACTTTTTTGCGTCGTTAAACAGAAATTTTTATATTTTTGGTATCAATGCAAAAATAGTAGTATATTATTATTATTATTATGACTTGTTGTCTTACAGTATTCCTGTGGTTGTATTTTATACTGACGGGTTATACCAAGTCAGTACAAAAAATGAAAATAAAAAAAAAAGGAAATGGAAAAAAAAACAACTATTGTGTATTAAGAAATGATCTAACTATGCTACATGTTTTTAAAATGACCGATTTCTGGATGGTCCTGTGAATGTCTGTATTAAGTCCTAATTGAGCCAAATGCGGTGTAAACGTTGTTGGGGTGAGACCTGTTATTGAAATGACGAGAGGAACAATGATGACTCTTTCCTGGTTTCACAGCCTTTTTACTTCCATTGCCCAGTCGGTGTATTTGGCGATCTGTATTTCGCTTGGATGTTCTCGTCGTTGGGGACAGCCATGTCAATTAAATAAGTGATTTTCTCTTTTTTGGATTGAAAGGTGATATCGGGTCTATTTGCGGGGATTGTTGTATCTGTGTGGATGTCAATGTCCCAGTAGAGCTTGTAGTCTTCGTTTTCAAGTATAGATGTTGGTGTATAATGGTAGTAAGGGTCTGTGTTCTCTGTTAGTTTGTATGTTGTGGCTAATGCTTGATGAACGACCTTCGCTGCTGAGTTGTGACTTGCGGTGTATTCAGTTCCGGCCATTATTCTACATCCACTCGTTATGTGATCGATCGTTTCTCTCTGCTGGTGACATCTCCTACACCTCTCGTCTTTAATGGTTGTGTCCTTGATGATGTGCTTTCGGTAATTTCTGGTTGCTATGACTTTGTCCTGGATGGCAAGCAGGAAGCCCTCTGTTTCAGGGAACAACTGCCCTTCTTGTAACCACGTATATAAAAGCTTTTTATGTATATGGTCTTGCTTTATGTGGTATCTGTGTCTTCCGTGAAGTGTTTTTTTCAGACCAGGTGTTCATCTTTTCTAGTCGTGATTGGATGTGACTGTGTGCGTCTGCTGCGTGGCTCGTTTGAGACAGGTCGAGCGGTGTATAATTCTTGTCTGCCTTCACTATTGTCTTTTGGAGGTTAGTTTGTTTCTTGTGGAAGAATTTTCTGAATTCCTAAATTTGTTTTTTATTTAGCGATTGTATATCGATAATTCCCCTTCCTCCTTCTTTTCTCTCGATAGTAAGTCTTTCCTTGCATGCGTTGGAATGTAACTTCCTGTATTTGCGGCTGTGATGATGTTATATAGGGTTAGAAGGCACGTAATAGGTCGGTAATTTGACGGGTCCTTATTGTCTGAATTTCTGGATTTAAGGTATGTTATTCCTTGGGTGAGAAAACTGGGGAGTGTGCTAGGTTTTAAAATAATTTCATTAATTTGGCGAGTGAGAGCTTCATGTGTGGAGGTAAACTGTTTGTACCAGAAGTTATGAATGTTATCTATTCCAGGACATCTCCAGTTATGCGTGTATTTAATTGTTTCTGCAACTTCTTGTGTTGTCATTGCAAAGTCCTCTTGTTCTTCTAAGCACTTGTGTCTGTCTTCTTCCGCTTTAATCCATGAAGCTTTTTTATTGTGTAGTTTCGGTTCTGACCAAATACTTTTCCAGTATTCTGTGATCACTTGTTTGGTCGGTGGTTCTATTACTCGTACCTCCTCATTGCTCATGATTTTTTGGTAGAACTGTTTTTCGCTTCTTCGAAACAGGTTGTTAGCGTCCTTTCTTTCATTTGATTCTTTGTATCTTCGGAGTCTTGCGGCATACACAGATAATTTTTGCTTGAAAGTGTCAAGGATTTCTGTAAGCGTGTAATCAGGAGATGCAGATTTGATTTTCTCTACACTTTGTGTGATTTTCAGACACCAAAGAAAGAATTGGCATTGATGCTGATAAAATTTGTTGAAAATGGACAAGAGGTTTTACGACTGCCGATATACCATTGCTAGTTTAACGCAATAGAATTAATATGGGCTGGAGTAAAACCGTATTACGAAAAATACGTGAACGATGGTCTTACATCAGATGAAGTGCAAATTGTTTGGCAAGATTCATTTAATTATATTACGCCGGAGTACTGAATGAAATCATACGGAGAAAATAATATCGGATTGGTAGCATCGAGAATGAGTTCTAGATGTCGAAATAGCACCAATGATCATTGCGCCATTTGAGAATGACTCAGAAGATGAGGACTTTTTAAGTGATGATGATATTTTTTAGTCTATAATATTAAAATTTTCTGAAGGATTATATTAGTCTTTGACGTGTATAAATCATAAATTGCATTATGAATATCTATTTTTGCATTGTAACTTAAGTCTTTTGCCTGTGGATTTTTTCGTGTACATTTCTTAATCTTCTCCGGAAGTAAATCATGTTTTTTTTTATGCACAAGTTTCTGTACGTTTCTTATACCGATTCTTAGAGCTTTTGCCACTGGCTCCTGGATATAAGCCAGTGAATTTGATTTTAAAAATTTTTTTATTAGATTTGACATCATTTTTTTGCTTAATTTTTTAGTACATTTGTAATTTTGTAGGCAATAAATATATAATTATAGAATACTTGTTCCAATTTTAAAGCGTGTTTAAAATAAGTAAATTTTTTTATTAATTATAAGACAAAAATTAATATATAAAACTCGGTAAAATCGCTTTATTTGAAACTTGGGTCTAACGAAAAAAAAAGTATATATATGCATGGCCCTTAATTTTAGACTGAAATTTGAAGAAATCGGATAAGTAGTTTTTTAGCTATGCCGCGAACAGACAGACTGACGGTCAGAGATACCTACAGACAGACGAAATTGAGAAAACATGTTTTCCGGCATCTAGGGACCCTTAAACGTAAAGATCTGAAAACATCTCACGAGGGAAGTAATAACTAATTATCTTGTGTTTTTAACAAATGTGTACAATATTTTTGCAATATAAAAGTTTTTTGTTATCACAATACAAAAAAAAAACAAGTTTTCTTTGCACAGGGGTGGCCCGCATTTAAATAAATGACACTGTATTAGTAGTTAGATTTTTAGGTCAAGCGGGACTCATAATTTTTGGTGATTGATAAAAAAATCTCACTTTCATTAAGTGGCTGTATAAACAGAACATATCCTGATTGTTCCACTGATTCGAACTGCCTTCCGACTTTATTAAGGCGCTTGCAATTTTATATATTTTTGTTTTTGCCAACCAAAAAATTTTAACAAAATACATATTTAGCGAATTTTCTTATTTAGTCCCTCGGCATTTAATATATAATATAATATTGCGTAATATAATAAGAAAAAACTATTTTCTTTCTCCCTGTATATTTGTAAATAGCCCATTGAGATTTAATAGCTCGATAAAAGAATCACACAACATTTTGGTATTCACTGTGTTTTCTGATTTGATTCATAATGTTGGTGACCTTTGGACCCGCACGATAACACCGCATTCGACTATAGTCATATTTACCCAAACGGTTTACCTTTTGACAAAAACCTTTAAGTTGATATAGAAACGTTTGTTACATAGGTTTTTCTATTAAATTTAACTTAATTACCTGTGTAATTTTAATTAATTAATTTTAATAATTTAAAATTTTATACACATTAATAGAACTATAATTTAAAAACTAAAAATACAAAATGGCGGCGTCAGTATGGAGAAGGGTTAAAATTTTACGATTAGATTGAAATTTGACATATAGGAGTTTTAAGAGTTGCTGGCCATTTGCTTTACACATTTAAAATTTCTTTAATCATTTTAAATTGATGTTGGTTGAAAATTAAAAAAGTTATAAGAATGCGGTTTTCGATGTTTAAAGGTTATATATGTCTGGAAATTGTCAACGTTGTGCTAATTTGCCGAGATTATCCACCGCATTATATACAAGTGCCGTTTTACTTTTTATTCAGGATACCACAGATAAAATTACAAGAATTCTGCGGAGATCCAACATTCGCGCACTTTTTAGTACAATCAAAAAATTTTACAATGCTTACGGATACCAAAATTCCTTCTTCCTGCGATAAAGTGTATATAGATGAAACTGGACGGACTGTGTCTACTAGACTTAAGGAGCATGAAGTATGGATAAACTGTAAGAAAGCGTCCATATTCTCTAAGAGACCAAACTAGAAATAAGACACAAAGTCTCGGTCTCAGTCAAAAAGAGTATAATGCGGTTACACGTGTTTCGCCTTTTCAGGCATCATCAGACCTACAATTAATATAACAATCAAAAACTATCACTATAAATATACAAAATTCAAACAGACCTTCGACATTAACTAAAATCACAAGAACAAATCAAACAACTATAACGTCACATGTTAAAATACACACTGAGATGAGGTTAAGAAACTAAGGTATTGACACGCGCAGATAAAAGTTGAATCAAATAAAAGACAAAAAAATATATAAATAAAAAATATAAAAAAGGGTTATTGATATACCTAGGAATTGAACCCGAGCCTCCGGCGTGAAAACCGAGATACTAACCACCGCTCTATCAGCAGGTCCAATGAAAAGTTTATACATTATCTTCCTGCCGATTAATATTAGTACCTAGATTATTAAAAATTAGTTGAGGTTCGAAATTGAAAACATCATTAACACAATGTAAAACTGGGCTTCTTTTAGCCCTTGTAATTTCCATCTTCTCTAACAAATTCAGTTTTTTACTCTGTGGACACTCGTGTAGTATCTTTACATTGTTTGGTATAGAGAAATGGTGTCCAGTTGTTAGCAAGTGGCTAGCAAAAGCCGACTTTGTCTCAGTGATAGCAGCGTTTTGATATTTATCGAAAAGGCTAAAATGTTCCCGGACCCTAGTGGAAATCCTTCTCCTTGATTGTCCGATATATACAGCAGAACAATCTCCACAGCCCAATGAGTACACCCCTGATTTTGAGAGATGTTCAGTCTTATCTTTGGTCATTACTAGATGTCTTTTAAGTGAGTTCACTGTTTTAAAAGCAATTGAGACATCTAAATGTTTGAAAAACTTCGCCACCTGCATTGAAATATTACCAAAAAATGTTAAACCTTTGAAGCATTTTTTAAGTGTTGGTTTAGAGTGAATAATATTAAAGGATAGTTTGTATTTATTGAAAAACTTAAAATAAAGTCTATTAATGGAGTGGATAGGAAAACCGTTGTTGAAAGCAATTTGTTTTATAATCTGCAATTCCTGATTGAAAGCTTCCCTGGAAAGAGGTATTTTGAACAACCGATAGAAAAATGAGTTGAAGGCTACAAACTTGCGTGAGTGAGGAGAAATGGAACTAAATTGAATAACGTTATCTCTAGACGATTGTTTTCTGTATATTTCAAATTCTATTTTGGTATTGTTCCTGATTAACATTAAATCTAAGAAAGGTAATCTACCCTCATTCTCCATCTCTAGAGTAAAATCTATTTTGTTATGAAGGGACGTAACAAAATTTAAAAAATCGGTCAACTCCTGAATTTTTCCTTTTCACGCGATACATATATCATCTACGTACCTCTTGCAAGCTAATAGATGGTTGGCAAAATGGCTTTTCATAATCTTTGCCTCCAAATCACTCATAAAAATATCACTAAGAAAATGGGAAAGGCAGGAACCCATCGCTAGACCCGTTAACTGTCTAAAAAATAAGCCATTAAATTTGAAAAAATTTTGGTTCAGTACGGTGGAGAGCAGAGAAACGAGATTCTCCTTTACTAGTGCTGGTAGGGCAGTTTTGTCTAATAAACTCTTTACCAATTTAATGCATTCGTTGGGGGGTATGCTGGGGAACAAATTTTTTACATCTAAGGAAATTAATATCGCATCATGCGGATGTCAACATTTTTGAGGTACTGCGCCAAATCTACCGAATTTTTTGTGGAGTAAGTATTCTGAAAACCCGTAACCTCTCTCAAAACTTTATTTAGCCACGAAGACAAACGGTAGAAGGGTGAGTCAACAAAAGACACCACGGGTCTGATAGGGTTTCCCTCCTTATGTACCTTAGGTAAACCGTAGAGCAAAGGCGTTCTAGAATTCATAGGATACAAATTATATTTCGAGGTTTT
Organism: Kuschelorhynchus macadamiae; assembly: GCA_030620095.1. Lineage (NCBI taxonomy): Eukaryota > Metazoa > Arthropoda > Insecta > Coleoptera > Curculionidae > Kuschelorhynchus > Kuschelorhynchus macadamiae. The sequence goes on from JAUTXW010005391.1 coordinate 1,390,411, forward strand.
AAAATATTCCAAAGTTACCAACGTTTGATCAAGAACACCTTTAACCTTCACAAAGAATGAATTTGTGGGGTCCCTATTGATACTCTGGAACTTACCAGAGTCCAGGAAGGCTACAACCTTCTGCACGTAATCAGCTCTTTTCATAACCACCAAACAAGAGCCTTTATCTGCTTTGGTGACGATCAGGTCGTGGAATTTTATTTTATTCTTCAATGAATCAAGATCAGTTTTTCTAAAATTACAATGTTTTTTGTTAGAGAAGCCGGAATTTAAAAGATTAATAAGTTTTGCTCTTAGAATATTCCTGTTAGCTATGTCAGTACTCTGAATGATGTTCTCAGCCTCAACCGCAAGTGTCTCTTTTGTTCTCAAATCTATATCATGCGATAGATTGTATTTTAGGTTGTGGTTTAATAATTTTTCTTCTTGTGAAGTAAAAACAACATCTGTTAAGTTTAAAAAACGTGCATGAAAATTTAAATGGGGATTTGCAAGATTTTGCCTATATTCGTTAATATTATTTGACTGTAAAAAGGATCTTTGATTGCATTTAAGTTTATGAATTTTCGATGGGTTCCTGCCTTTCCCCTTTTCTTAGTGAGATTTTTATGAGTGATTTGGAGGCAAAGATTTTGAAAAGCCGTTTTGCCAACCATCTATTAGCTTACAAGAGGTACGTAGATGATATATGTATCGTGTGGAAAGGAAACAATCAGGAGTTGACCGATTTTTTAAATTTTGTTAACTCCCTTCATAACAAAATAGATTTTACTCTAGAGATAGAGAATGAGAGTAGATTACCTTTCTTAGATTTAATGTTAATCAGGAACAATACCAAAATAGAATTTGAAATATACAGAAAACAATCGTCTACAAATAACGTTATTCAATTTAGTTCCATTTCTCCTCACTCACACAAGTTTGCAACCTTCAACTCATTTTTCTATCGGTTGTTCAAAATACCTCCTGGATTTCCACTAGGGTCCGGGAACATTTTAGCCTTTTCGATAAATATCAAAACACTGATATCACTGAGACAAAGTCGGCTTTTGCTAACCACTTGCTAACAACTGGACACCATTTCTCTACACCAAACAATGTAAAGATACTACACGAGTGTCCAAAGAGTAAAAAACTGGATTTGTTAGAGAAGATGGAAATTACAAGGGCTAAAAGAAGCCCAGTTTCACATTGTGTTAATGATGTCTTCAATTTCGAACCTCAACTAATTTTTAATAATCTTGGTACTAATATTAATCAGCAGGAAGATAATGTGTAAACTTTTCATTGGACCTGCTGGTAGCGTGGTGGTCAGTATCTTGGTGTGTCACGCCGGAGGCTAGGGTTCAATTCCTGGGTATATCAATAACCTTTTTTTATATTTTTTATTTATATATTTTTTTGTCTTTTATTTGATTTAACTTTTATCTGCGCGTGTCAATACCTTAGTTTCTTAAACTAATCTTAGTGTGTATTTTAACATGTGACGTTATAGTTGTTTGATTTGTTCTTGTGATTTTAGTTAATGTCGAAGGTCTACATAGTGATAGTTTTTGATTGTTATATTAATTTTAGGTCTGATGATGCCTGAAAAGGCGAAACACGTGTAACCGCATTATACTCTTTTTGACTGAGACCGAGACTTTGTGTCTTATTTCTAGTTTAGTCATTTGAAACTTGATCTCTTAGAGAATATGGACGCTTTCTTAAAGTTTGAAAATGCCAGTCAGGCGAAGCTCGTGCAACTTTACCGGAGAAATTTAATTTTGCGGAAGAATTTGCTGCTTAAAATTTGGTTTCTCCAACAATGTTTATTTTTCAAGTTGACTCCAAGATTCGTCAACATTTGATGTAATGGTCACACCAGATCCTCCGAAGCCGCATTGAAAAATGCAAGAAACGTATGGTTGAAGGAAGAGATTAAGAGTTACTATAGTAATTTAAATTCGGCTAACTTTCGACTGAAGTACTTATTTTTTACTTTAACATCTATGTATCATTTTTTAGAGTTTGTTGTTCTGGATTCGATGTTTAGAGATGACGTTGAATCGTTTGGTAGTGCCACTTTTCCCAGATTGGGTAAGAAAATTCATAAACTTAAATGCAATCAAAGATCCTTTTTACAGGCAAATAATATTAACGAATATAGGCAAAATCTTGCAAATCCCCATTTAAATTTTCATGCACGTTTTTTAAACTTAACAGATGTTGTTTTTACTTCACAAGAAGAAAAATTATTAAACCACAACCTAAAATACAATCTATCGCATGATATAGATTTGAGAACAAAAGAGACACTTGCGGTTGAGGCTGAGAACATCATTCAGAGTACTGACATAGCTAACAAGAATATTCTAAGAGCAAAACTTATTAATTTTTTAAATTCCGGCTTCTCTAACAAAAAACATTGTAATTTTAGAAAAACTGATCTTGATTCATTGAAGAATAAAATAAAATTCCACGACCTGATCGTCACCAAAGCAGATAAAGGCTCTTGTTTGGTGGTTATGAAAAGAGCTGATTACGTGCAGAAGGTTGTAGACTTCCTGGACTCTGGTGAGTTCCAGAGTATCAATAGGGACCCCACAAATTCATTCTTTGTGAAGGTTAAAGGTGTTCTTGATCAAACGTTGGTAACTTTGGAATATTTTCAAACCTCGAAATATAATTTGTATCCTATGAATCCTAGAACGCCTTTGCTCTACGGTTTACCTAAGGTACATAAGGAGGGAAACCCTATCAGACCCGTGGTGTCTTTTGTTGACTCACCCTGCTACCGTTTGTCTTCGTGGCTAAATAAAGTTTTGAGAGAGGTTACGGGTTTTCAGAATACTTACTCCACAAAAAATTCGGTAGATTTGGCGCAGTACCTCAAAAATGTTGACATTCCGCATGTTGCAATATTATTTCCTTAGATGTAAAAACTTTGTTCCCCAGCATACCCCCCAACGAATGCATTAAATTGATAAAGAGTTTATTAGACAAAACTGCCCTACCAGCACTAGTAAAGGAGAATCTCGTTTCTCTGCTCTCCACCGTACTGAACCAAAATTTTTTCAAATTTAATGGCTTATTTTTTAGACAGTTAACGGGTCTAGCGATGGGTTCCTGCCTTTCCCATTTTCTTAGTGAGATTTTTATGAGTGATTTGGAGGCAAAGATTATGAAAAGCCGTTTTGCTAACCATCTATTAGCTTACAAGAGGTACGTAGATCATATATGTATCGTGTGGAAAGGAAACAATCAGGAGTTCACCGATTTTTTAAATTTTGTTAACTCCCTTCATAACAAAATAGATTTTACTCTAGAGATGGAGAATGAGGGTAGATTACCTTTCTTAGATTTAATGTTAATCAGGAACAATACCAAAATAGAATTTGAAATATACAGAAAACAATCGTCTACAGATAACGTTATTCAATTTAGTTCCATTTCTCCTCACTCACACAAGTTTGCAGCCTTTAACTCATTTTTCTATCGGTTTGTCAAAATACCTCTTTCCAGGGAAGCTTTGAATCAGGAATTGCAGATTATAAAACAAATTGCTTTCAACAACGGTTTTCCTATCCACTCCATCAATAGTTTAAGTTTTTCAATAAATACAAACTATCCTTTAATATTATTCACTCTAAACCAACACTTAAAAAATGCTTTAAAGGTTTAACATTTTTTGGTAATATTTCAATGCAGATGGCGAAGTTTTTCAAACATTTAGATGTCTCAATTGCTTTTAAAACAGTGAACTCACTTAAGAGACATCTAGTAATGACCAAAGATAAGACTGAACATCTGTCAAAATCAGGGGTGTACTCATTGGGCTGTGGAGATTGTTCTGCTGTATATATCGGACAATCAGGGAGAAGGATTTCCACTAGGGTCCGGGAACATTTTAGCCTTTTCGATAAATATCAAAACACTGATATCACTGAGACAAAGTCGGCTTTTGCTAACCACTTGCTAACAACTGGACACCATTTCTCTATACCAGACAATGTAAAGATACTACACGAGTGTCCAAAGAGTAAAAAACTGGATTTGTTAGAGAAGATGGAAATTACAAGGGCTAAAAGAAGCCCAGTTTTACATTGTGTTAATGATGTCTTCAATTTCGAACCTCAACTAATTTTTAATAATCTTGTTACTAATATTAATCGGCAGGAAGATAATGTATTAACTTTTCATTGTACCTACTGGTAGAGTGGTGGTCAGTATCTCGGTGTGTCACACCGGAGGCTCGGGTTCAATTCCTGGGTATATCAATAACCTTTTTTTATATTTTTTATTTATATATTTTTTTGTCTTTTATTTGATTCAACTTTTATCTGCGCGTGTCAATACCTTAGTTTCTTGATCTCATCTCAGTGTTTATTTTAACATATGACGTTAAAGTTGTTTCATTTGTTCTTGTGATTTTAGTTAATGTCGCAGGTCTGTTTGAATTTTGTATATTTATAGTGATAGTTTTTGATTGTTATATTAATTCTAGGTCTGATGATGCCTGAAAAGGCGAAACACGTGTAACCGCATTATACTCTTTTTGACTGAGACCGAGACTTGATTTCTAGTTTAGTCAAGTATGGATAAGTAAGAAACAAATTGCTCCGCTGTCGCTGAACACCATCACCCAACAGAACACATGAATAATGTAAAAGATACCAAGGTCTCGGGTTATTATAAATGGAAAATTATAGAATCAATTGAAATTATCAAGCACTCTGAAAATTTCAATAGAGACCAAGGGCTACGTGCTACATCATGCATGGAAACCAAGCATCACAGTGAGTCACGCATCGATGGGGTAGGGTATAAATACCTGGACTCTACTCATCGGAGCTCATTCAGTGTTTTGATCTTATGCAGTGAAGATCCCTGATGATGCCTCATGCAATCGCAGGCGAAACGTCGAAAAGCGATTTCAATTTGGCACGGTCTAAAATGAAGAACCATGAGTTCTTAAATTAAATTTAGGTTTTTATACCTATAAAAGGGAAATTTTTAGATCTTTTTATGCCTAGAAATTAATACAATCCGGCCCTCTCATCTATATTTGTTTATTTATTTCCAAGAACTATCAACAATTTATACACAATGGGGATGATAAAG
>JAUTXW010005392.1:0-143186 GCA_030620095.1 Kuschelorhynchus macadamiae
AATATTCAAAAGAGTATGTCAGTCTTGGGTAGAATGAAAGATGAGTTTGTGTGATCCGATAATCAGTTTTTGTATACCGGAAGCAAGGCTATTGTATAAAATCGATTAAGAAATTGCTAAAAATAAAGGTATCAAGAAATCGGTTATCAAAAATAATCTTAACCTGGAAGACCATTTGAAAGTTGTAGAACAGGGCGGTTTAATTGCAAATGAAAACTTTCTCTGAAGTCAATTACATAACGTTTATACCGAATAGTAAACAGTAGCTCTGTCCTATTAGTGATGATAAACGTTATGTAATTCCATCTTTCACAAAAACATTACCTTGGGGTCATAGCGACATACAGTTCTATCAAACCACACCTGGTGAAAATGTTCGGAATGTTATGAGTGTGGTCGAAACGTTTTTATCCGGGACGAAAATTAGATCAACTTCTTAGTGTGATGGAAACGTTTCTGACTAATGATAATGTTTAATATAACGTGCTGGAAAATCCATACTTTATTGTATTTAGTTTTTTTTTCATAGAATATATATTTAACCCCAGTATATTTCGACGCAAAGATTTTGGGTGACACATCGCAAGGCCGTCCAGGGTGGAGCTGCATATTCAAGGTTATGGTGGTGGGTGGCCGGGTGCAGTAAAATTAAGGGTTGTAAGTAGTGGGGGTGGTTGAAGAACCAGATGTAGACATTGTGTAACTTCAGTCTTAGACATTTGTTCAGTTTGTGTCTGTTGTACCATTGGCGCAACATATAAATGAGTTCATTCAGTGAATTTGTGGTTCAATCAATAGTTTTGTTCTTGCTGGAGGCGTGTTGACCTGCCCGCCGATAATAGTTTCGACATCGAAAAGTTTAATTTTCTAACACTCTGGCGTGGCCCAGTGAGAGTGTGGTGATGCTGGCAACAACAAATTAGACGCTGCCAGCAACAACAAATTAGATGATGCCAACAACACCAAATTGGACGATGCCATCGGTGGCTGGCATAAACTGCTTTCCACTAGATCGATAAGAAGAACCGCAGCCCGCAGTGAATATAATTAGCGACATAACAATAAAGGAGGCAGCAAAACCTTCAATACTGAAGAAAGTCCTTATGAAAGGCTCAAGATTTGAAGCGAAGGGAAAAACGTGCAAGGTGGAAAGCAGCTACTACAACCGTCAACATTCGGGTTGGGGGAGTGAGCTACAGCCGTCAACATCCGGGTTGGGTGGGCTGAAAGCCAACGGAATAATCCGACAAAAAAGAAGGATTACCAATAAAGCAAAATTGATGACACCAAAAAAATTGTTACCGACCAACCCGAAGATAGAGTTCCAACAATTCAGTCATTTTCACAGGATGAAGACGGTGAGGTGATGGCACGATTGACCAATATGAAGACGGTTTGGGGTGATAAATTAGATTTATAATGAGAGAGGCTGTGCGGTAGGAGAGAGGCTGAGCGTATATGAGAGAGGCGAGCGATTGGGAGGTCGGGATGAAAGTGAGTGACGTCTCCTTATCTGTTATCAGCAAGTAAAAGAAATAAAAAAAATAGACTTGAATGTGTAGTTGTAAAATTTGCGTCTTGTGTTTACCATTCTATATTTAATAGGATAGGATAGTTTTTAAACATGTTTTAGTACTGCTTAACCGAACATCACGTGCGTTTCCTTCCGATGCAGTTGAACCTTGTCGCTGGTGAGGCTTTATGTTGTTATATAATAGACGTTTTTTTTTATTTGCAATTCATTGAGTCAATTATTATAAAACAAACCAACCAATAAATTCACAAAAATAATAAGTATTGAAATTAATTTGAAAATAATAATAATTATTTAGTCTCAAGTAATAAGATGAATTGAAAAAAATATATTATGTCACATATCTATATATGTTCCAGTAAATTGTGTGTGTGTCCTATTATGAAAATAAAAGTTTTAATAAACCAATATGTCTCTTATTCCAACGAAAATGTATTAAATGTTGCGAAAATGCGCACATAAACAATTATAAAATTTTTAATAATTTTTAAATATAATTAAAATGTTTTCTTTAGACCCCAAAGATATAAACACATCGAAAACTCCCTTTTAAGCTCAATTAAATAGCACCTAAAAAATTAGATAGAAGTCGAATGGTTTTTTGCCCGTTTTGCCGACCACCTTTGACGTTATAATATCGAAAACGGTGATAGATACAGAAAAAAGTTTTAGGTAAAAATTTTTAAAATCGAGTTTCACAAAAACGTCCACAGGACCTACCTCGTGGGAGAGTTAATGTTCGAGAGTTACGGACCTCTGAAGTCGGCGATTTACGCGTTTCGAAAATCGCGATTTACGTGTAACTTGAACCGCTATATCTCGAGAACGGTAGCTCGACGGGGAGCGCGCTTGGTGTTGCCGGACGAAAGGTCGTCTAGTTCTACAAAAAGTTAAATGGTGACGATATTGTCCGACGCATTCTGATTCCCGAGCCTCGGGGGTGCGAGATAGCGACTTGGGTTAAAAATGTAAAGTTGTTCGCCTAAAAAAAGTCATCGTTTGCAAAGTTATCGTTCGTCTATCTTTCGCCGTTACCGAGATACGCTTGCGAAGCGATAAAAAAATGCGTTTTTTGCTCAGCTTACGTCCCCGTAATTCCCGACAAATTTTTTAAAAAAAAAAAAATTTGGTTTGATCTGCGATTAGTGTCATCCAATAACCTAACCTAACCTAACCAACATAACCAACATAACCCCAACCTAACCTAACCTAACCTAACCTAACTTAACCTAACCTAACCTAACCTAACCTAACCTAACCTAACCTAACCTAACCTACACTAATTCACACTTCAAGTCGACCTGGAACGATCGGCACACCAAAATTGAAAATTTTCAAGAGACGAAAAGTTTCAAATAAAAAGTTGACTTTCGAGAAAATCGAAAAAAAAAAATCAATATTTAATTTTTTCTTTAAAATACTCTATACTTACATGATATTTTTAAAAAACTAGACAAACAACACAAACACATTAATAAAATCAGTATTTATTTATAAAATTATATATTTATAAAATTATATATATATATATATATATATATATATATATATATATATATATATATATGGTGCACAATTAAATGTTGGGATATTCTATACATCGCCACCATCCATTTTGCACCATTCCGTAGGGGTAGCATCTTCACGTAGTGGAGTCGGTATTCCCTTTCCTGCGTATCTTCTGAAATATCAGGCACTACCCACCAACTACTGTCGGCTGGACCATCAAATCTACCACGTGGTGATGGTGACCTCCACCAACTTGATGAGTCAGGCAGACTTTGTTTGCGCCGACTCCTCTTCCCGACCCTCTCATCAGACGAAGATTCATTTCTCTTGCACAACAAATCTCTGACCATTTCAACTGTTTCTGTCGTTTCCATGTTTGGAATTCAGACGAATCTGACCGGTTATTTCAACCGCACTGTTTCAACATCAAATACCCAGACAGCAGCTAAGACATGTTCGTTTTGCAAACTGATTTGGAATATAACAGAAATCTTAAACGTCAACTTTATATATACTCTTTTGTAACTATTATGTAGTCCGTTGCGCAACTCAAGGTCCTATGACGTCGCATACCCTCAAGGTCGAATATAGCAACGCCTGCAGAGGGTCGAATCTTAATTCAAGGACGAATAGAAAAGTCCTATGACGTCACCCACCATCAAGGTCGAATTAGCAATGCTCTCGGGGTCGGATCTTAATTCCGCGAAGGACGAGAAAAACAAAATTTTTATATTAATTTACCTTTTAGAACTTAAACTAAAATAAAATTCAAAATAACTGGTGCAATATGTTTTATTATTTAATTGTTGACATTAGTTGCTAAACTATCTATTACACATATATTAAGTTTATATCAAAACACTAAACTATATAACAATATATGGATATACTAAGATATACTAACATATATGCCAAATATAAAGTATAATAATTATAACTAAACGACTAAACAAGCTTATTTGATGCAGAACCATTTAACATATTATAACTAAAAACAGAATTGTGAATTATTAATGCGAAAACTTTAGTGTCTTTAGGAAACCGACTGTTACGTGTTTCAAATTCAATCTTGACATCCACAGTTGACGAGTTTACAGCTTCCACCTGATGCGAGCAGTTTTCATAGTTATAATAGGCCGCTGCATACAATTTCTTTGAAAAATCCAAATTCCATCTTTCATAGGGGAATACTGTTGAATTAAGATAAACTCGAATGTCACTTATATTTGCATTTGTAAATTCAGTCGCATCTTCTTTATAGCTATCCGCTTTTCCAATATTCTGAAATCCGATAATTAAATAACGAGGTTTCTCTAGACTTGTACTCGTTCTTATAGTCCTCAAACATCGGATGAAGTTTGTCGGAGAGCGGGAAGCTCGTAAAGATCCCACATACGGTAAGCCATTCGGATATTTGCATTATTACCACCTTTATTAATACGTGATAATAGTTTTAGCTTTTGTCTATCCTCGGGAACAATGTGACGTATTTTCCACTCCAGTTTGTCAATTTTAATGTCGGCTTCAACTTCTCCAATATAACAGTTGTTAAAAGTGCGGGCAATTATTATAATCAATTCCTGTTTAATGTTAAAAATCCCCTTCGTATAATCCTCAGCAAAACCCATCAGATATTTTAGGGGTACTTTGCCAGAAAATACATTACTAGCGGTATCCACAATGTGTTGGTTTTCTTCATTTAGACCCCATCCGCATGTAAGAAGCGGTTTCAGCTGTGTACTACCAATGGAAACCATTGTTTTAAGAGCTGTAGTTACACCTGGTTTTCTGACAACTGCAACTTTCTCACCGCCTATCTCATATCAAATTTCCTCAAATAGAAAAGCTAATGAATTATTAGATAAAAAACACTTTTTTGTAGCGTCTTTTGGTTTAAATGTTCCTTCGACATATATGTAGCTTTCCGATATATCCAAAATTATGTCTTGAAAGTGAACTGGGATACGAATTTCATCGGAATTTTGGAATTTAGGTGATCCGTAGGGTTTATATGTATGTTCTTGCAGGCTTATGATAGAATTATTGAAAATAGGTTCAGTAAAAACCTCAATTTTTTCACTACTTGTCATCATGTTCGTTGGCTTCGTACTTTCAAGCCGATGGATTGAAGAAATCTACGATCTTTGGCAGAGAGTTGATATCCTTTTGGTCCGACGTCGTGATCGTGAATGAGCTCTGTTTTAGCGACATGTTTCTTTTTATTAGGTTTCGTTATTGTTTGACATATCGGAGAAAACATGTACGGTCGGCGGTTGTAACAAAAACCCATCGTTAGACTAGTTTTTTTAGCTCCAGTTTAATAATAATCTTCTCGTCGTTGAAATCGATAAGATCACCGTTGTCGTCCAAGATGCGTAGAGTAATGTTGTCAATGAACTGACGTCCTTCAGGCTTCAACGGCAAATAAATAAGGTTTGTGGGTTCTTTCGTTATCTTATAACCAGGTTCAACATCAATATCAAATTCAAATAAAATATGACATTCTTGTGAGTTCAGGTATGCTCCAGAGATAATATTACAATCAACACGTATTATGCGTACTTTCATAATGTCTACTTGAGAGGTTGATTCATGTTTTTTGTTGTCCGTTGTTAACAATATACGATCAAATCCCAACATCCGACCAATGCAGTTTTCTCCGTAAAATCCATAATGTATTTTGTTTTTATTTCACATTTCAATGTGTTATTATTGGGTGTTAATGAAAATATTTTATCATCATTATCTCGTGGATAGTTGTAGGGCAGTTTTCATTGCTTTTTCAATCTCGTGCACTTCATATACTCCGGGGGGAATTGTTAACTTTATAGATGGTGAAGTTTTGTCATTTTTTTTCTTATATGCAAATGAATTATTGCTTTCATCAATATTAAAAATAGAATTATATGTGTAAAATCCAACAAGTGCAAGCCCATATTTATTGACTGTACTGAGTTCTAATGGTGGGTAAAAATCTGTACTTAACACGCTCGAGCGTCCTGTTAATGTGAATGTGTACGACATGACTGATAAAAAATCTACTGTTTTTAGCTTTTATTGTTGTCGACAGCAGTTTATATTGCTATAGGTTGTACACCGTTTACTTGGTTTTGAAATTTTAAACCAATTTTTTTCTGTTATTTTTACATCACTTATTTTACAGGAACATCAAAACAATCTCCTAGGCGCTGGTCCATCACATTCATCTCTATTCAGATTCTGGTAATTATGATGGTCCGTACAATACTGATACTTTAACATGTCAATGTCACATTTCATGTGTTCTGGTAATTTATCCCAAACAAGTGCGATTTCATTTGGGAACAAGCAATCATTACCTCCTTGGTATGTTTTCTAACTCTTTAGAAGTCATTTTTAATAAACTACCGGAACGATAATAGGCTTTTAACGAAGACGCCATCTTTTTATAACTATCCCGATCCATTTGGGGGGTATAAGACATATTGACTTTTACGATTGAGAGAGAAACTTTAAGCATAAATGACCGCACCAGACTGTCCCAAATTTTTGTTGTCGATCGTATGTATAGTAAATTTCCTTTGCTGCTTCCCCACCCATTCGCAGATATCGAACCAGTTCAGTTGGTGGTGGTAAATCACCAAAGCTGTCGTAATATGTAACTTCTGAATCATTCTTTCGATACGCCACCCAATGTGTTCCAAATCCCATTATACTGTCCAAATTAAGAATACCAGATTCATAACGTCGAGGACCTCGTCGAGGAAGTGAATCTCGCATAAATACACCTCTAAAGTATGGTACTTGTAGCTGTAATGCATACCTTTCTAGATCAATATTCGATAATGGCCTTCGAGGAAGGCATTTTACTAGTTTTTTGAATGGTTCATAAAAAGCCCTAAACCTGTCCTATATGGTTTCAAATACATTCCACCTTCATTCGATTTTAGCTGTAACTCACCACCAGTTTTTTGGGTAGTAGCATTTTTTTGCTGTTTTACTGCACGCACTACCCCTGCAACACCACCTGCTAAGGATCCTAATGCTGAGAGCCCAGCAAATATTGGTATCAAAGGTAATAAGCCACCAACCTTTGGAACAGGTATAATTCTAGGTATGCGTATCTTCCGCTTACCACCACGGGCTTTTAATAATTTCCTTGCCGCAGCCACTGCTATTCTAGATGCGTTAAATATGTTTTTTTCAGCAAATTTCTTACCACCAGCCTTAGCTAATTCAGCTCGAATGGGTTGTCGCAATGTCGATCCAAAAGTAAACTTGGACACTCTTTTGTTTTTACATGTACGTTTCCCTTTCACAAATCGTTGTCGCTTTCCTTTGGAGCTCTTTATTTTAGCTGAATGCGTTGAAACACCCATACCGAAACGTTGTTTCGCCTTCATAATATTTGTTACCAACCAAGCAGATATTTTTTCACCTGCACTAGCGTCTTTTGATTTTACTCTCTCCCAAGCACGTTGTTCAAGATCGTAATCAGCTTGATGGCGTGAACTTAGGTTATTTTCGGTTTTTGAATATGCTATATCGTGTTTCTTACACGCTGCATCTAATGGGTTAATTCCCAAATCACCTCTCGCTAATCGCTTTGTAAGTTTGGTGCCTGGCCCACAATATTGATAACCGGGAAGGTGTAACTCAAACGGTAGTTTATTAATTATAGAATTCACTATACCACACCCAGTCTCACTCGAATATCGAGAGCGTCCACTTCGTTTGATGGTCTGCATCTGAATGAGTAGTTAAAGCCGTGTGTACGATATAAAATATTTTTTTTTCACTATAATGCGTATTGTTAAGCTGAAACAGAAGCTAGAAATAGATAATCTCGATGAGAAGGTTGGATCTGGACATGTAGGGAAAAATGTGAGACGTCGGCATGGTCCTTTGTTGCCATTATCAATTCGTGGATTGCTAATAGGACCTTCTAATTGTGGAAAAACCAATGTTATGATTACCTTGCTTACACACCCTTTAGGATTGCGCTTTGAAAATGTCTACGTATATTCAAAGTCGCTGTATCAACCCAAATACCAATATCTCAGGAAAATTTTCACGCCGATTAAGGGTCTTAGTTATTATACTTTTAGCTATACAACAAATATCGTGGAGCCATCCGATGCCAAACCAAATTCAATTTTCATATTTGACGACGTAATGTGTGAAAAACAGGATGTTATACGATCATATTTTAGTATGGGACGACATAAAAATGTAGATAGTTTCTACCTAGCACAAACCTATTCCCGAGTTCCCAAGCAATTAGTACGTGACAACGCCAATTTAATTATAATGTTTAAACAAGACGAAATGAATTTACGACATATTTTTTCGGATCATGTATCGCCAGATCTGACTTTTACACAATTTCAAGAGATGTGTGCTAAATGTTGGAATGACAAGTATGGGTTCCTCGTTATTGATAAGGATAGCGATTTAAATTCGGGAAGATATCGCAAGGGGTTCGATAACTATATATACACAGAGTAAGATCAGTGAATTCGCATTACATAGTTGTGTGATACTCTGGCAACATCACCTTCATGATGAATAATGATATAGATCTGAAACGTCAATTGATTGGGGTTACAGATGCCGTTCGAAAAAAGTTTAAACAAATTAGAGCTGCTAATGTACAAGATAAATTTGAATTGGACAAATTTTATGAGCCGATTGCTAAGCCTTTGACTTCTATATCCGATGCAGTAACACAAAAGTCTCGTAAACATATACAATCACAACCGAAAAGTTTAAGCACATACATAGAGGAGCCACTAAATAAAACAACCATGTTCATGTCAGAGGAGTTTCCCGTAGAAACATCAACACCGATCACAGAAAGGTCCAAGTACACTGCTGAAACATCGATAGATACCCCAAAAAACGAGACGTTAGATGGAATTTATGCAACACCTTCTCCATCAAACAAATCTACAATGTCAGCTGTCACATTAAAAGATCGCTCATCTCCGGATATTATCATTAATACATATATGAACGGTTTAAAGACAAAACCATCACAATTCGATACAGTTTATGGAGTACATCATAAATCAAAAGTAAAAAACAAAAAGTTTATGGGTAATTTGGAAATACGTTTTCCTCCTGGTAAAGTGACACTATGGCACAACTCTAAGAATATTGCAACCTTTGAAGGGAATGCGGAACTTTACGATTTGATATTCTTAAAAAATCCGCGGGTATTAGAGCATATCGAAAAGATGACTCCCGAAGTGGCAGAAGACTATAAAAAGATGCTGCGATTGACAAATGCAGCATACAAGGGCTATGACGAGAAGCGGGGACTACAGGAAACCAGGCGGAAAAAATATTTAGAGATTATAAAACCATTAATGACAGGGAATCGAATGGGGAGTGGGATCGCAGGTAAAAAAACATATGCTCAAGTAGTGTTACCATTAAAAAAACGTGTTTTATCGGAAACTCCTAGCTACGTATATTGGAATAACCCGAAGGAGTTGGTAGAACGATTACGATTGCTATGGAGTTCAAAGATGGCTGATCATACCGGACACGATAATGAAATAATGTCAATTATAGAAGAACTTCGTGAGGAAGGTATAATTTATTGAGTAATCACATAATTTGATCAGTATCTCAAGAGACGTGAGTTGGAACTATGACTACTGGCACAGAAAAAATAAAAATTGTCAATGAACTTCATAGGTCAGCAAGAAAAAATTTTCCCAGAAGACACACCATCATTAAAGGATATGAAGACTTGTGGCAAACAGATTTGGCGGAAATGCAACAGTATGCGAATGAAAACGATGGATACCGCTATATCTTGGTGTGCATAAATTGCTACTCCAAATTTGTCTATACTAGGGCGATTAGAAACAAGACAGGGGCTGAAGTCACTAAAGCAATGAAAGACATTTTTAAAGAAGCAAGATATACACCAATAAATCTACAAACCGATCAGGGAAAAGAATTTTTTAATAACATATTCCAAAATCTTGTTAAGGAATATAACATTAATCATTATTCGACGTACAGCACCAAAAAAGCTGCGATAGTTGAACGAGTCATACGTACACTCAAAAATTATCTCTATAAGGAGTTTTCAGCTAGAGGTTCCTACAAATGGATACAACTTTTACCAGTCATAACGAAAACCTATAATAACACAGAGCATCGTACTATTGGTATGAAACCTATAAACGTTAAATCAACCACACGCATTAACGCATACAATTGGATAAAAATAGTACCCAAAAAGTTTAAATTTCGTTTGGGCGATATAGTTCGTATAAGCAAACACAAAAGTGTCTTTGATAAAGGATATACGCCCTCACGGTCCACGGAACAGTTTAAAATCGCAAAAGTTAACATTACCAATCCACCAACATACCTATTGGAATCAATAGAAGGTCAACCTATAAAAGGATGTTTTTATGAAGCTGAGCTGCAAAAAACAAGTAGTCCGAATGTATATTTAGTGGAAAAAGTACTTCGTCGCCGCAAGAAAAATAATATTAATCAATTATTTGTAAAATGGTTAGGATTTTCAGATCAATTTAATTCTTGGATTGATGAGACAGATATTGTTTAAAATATTATATGTTGTAATGCATTCAAACCTATCTAAATATGTATATTGGTTAAGGTTACTATTAAAATAAATACCCAATGAACTTCAACTTTGTTTTATTTAAATATGTGTTTATTACAATTATAAACTAGGTTTATTCACAACAATCATCATTCTTGATTATATTTATACCAATCAGCAATCTTGATATTATCTTCATATATGAGTAATCCTCATCAAGCTGGGGCTATATTAATTATTTCTCATACATTATTCCATTTATATGCTTGACCACTTTTTTCTCCAAATCGCTCATTCTGATTTCATGTTTTTCAATTCTCCCGAGTACATCCATTTTTATTGTTTCAATATTAACAATTTTCGCTTCAAGCTGCTTTATATCGACACGAACCTTATTAAGTAGATCTGTATTCAGTATATCTGCTATTTGTACGCGTAATCGATGAATTTCTTTAAGCGCATAATCCTGGGTAACAGCATCACTACCCTTAGTCGGTGGGGCGACATTGGTTAAAGATTTTCCCCGCATGTCATATTGACCGTCCGGCGTAAGCTTAAATCCAATTCCTGGTGATCCCCTCGATAAATGCACTTTTTCACCAGGCTTTTGACGTCCAAATTTATCAATTGTGTTGTTACCACGACCCATGTTTATCTAAAACTATTTTTTTTCACCAAAGTGCAGCATTATAAGGTATAAAATAAAACTTGTAGTCTCTGCGACGTTGCTTACATATTTTCATTAAGGTTCGATAATATGACATCACTTGTTTCTAGTATCATGTTAAATAGTTTTCTATTATCATAGTTAGATATTTTCCTTGAATGTATCCCAGATCTATGAGTTTCTCTAATTAAACGATCAACATTTTGCTCAAGGTTGGATAATATTACTTCTCTTTTTTCTATTATCGAGTACACATATGCAAATTCTATTTCCGATTTAATAACACTAAGTATTTCACTAATTTTAAAATAAGTTTGATTTAATAATTCAACCAGTAATATCCGAAGTTTTTCAATTTCTTTAAGGAAATATTCTCGGGTTACAGTATCACTACCTTGTGAAGGATCTGCTATGTTAGTTAAAGATTTTCCTTGAATGTCGTATTGATGATCAACATTCAACTTAAAACCTATTCCTGGAGGATTGTATACTACTATTTTTTTATTAGCTTTTTGACGACCAAATTTATCAATTGTAATGTTAATTCTACCCATGCTTACATAGAACTGATGTAAAATTTAAAAATGTTTGAATTTATATCTGAAAACTGTTAAAAATAATAGAAATAAAAGAAAGGTAATAATAATAATAATAATTTATTTTTTACCTAATACTAAATATTTACAAATTCCTAAAACTATTTATTTACAAATTCCTAAAACTATTTATTTACAAATTCCTAAAACTATTTATTTAAAAAAACTTATGGGTCAAACCCAAACACCCTCATTTCCTCTTTTGTTAGACATATATGTCTAACAATGTCTTCCAAATCTTCATCTTCTTCCTCAAAGTCCCCAAAAAAGTCCTCTTCGTCAGACGTGTCTAGGGGGGCCTCTAGGTTGGATGCTGTGGAAGAAGAAGAAGATGGAGAAGCCGCAACCGCCCATTGCTGCCCTTCTTGACTAAACTGCGGCGATGGAGACCGCAAAATATCAGAAGGGCCAGCTTGATCGGGGACCTGCAAAATCCCCGATGGTCCTGCTGTCTGCGAAATGCGCGGAGATGGATCAGCTGGGGTGGTTGCTGTTGTATCCTCTTGCGGTGGCGTATTAAGCCTTCTCCTAGCACTGGGTGGTGACGAAGTTGGCGATGTTATTTACTCATACATCACAAAATTATTGCACCAATTACAAAGACCCCTCGTTCCAACTAGCACATCATAGTGCTCACACATAGCACACCTCTGCATCCCATTTATCGAAAATGGCCGGACAATCGCTATCGGCTTTTCTGGTACTGCATTCTTTGTGGAACTAGATTGAGATTGACACTGAGACATTTTAAACTTCTTTTTTATTACACGTAGCTAAATAACGATGAAGACGAACTAATAATTTGCTTGTTTAAGTGCGTGTATATATACAGATTGTTCAAGGTTGTGTTTGCAACGTCACACAGTTATGAGGCGTGTACATTCGTTTGGGGGCGTGTACATATAGATATTTCAAGGTTGCGTTTGTGGGCGTGTACATATAGATTTTTCAAGGTTGCGTTTACAAGGACACACAGAATGCATGTGAATAGGATTTGGGTGTTATTTTCTCGGAGAATTTAAGAATAAACAAATAACACAAATACATTAATAAAATGATTATTTATTTACAAAATTATTTTTGCATGATACATATAATTGTTTACATTCCTATTTGTTTTTCACAGTTTTCATTCTCTATATCGTCAACATCCATTTTCTACCATTCTTCAGTATCATCTGCGGTATTGTCTACACGGTCCAAAATATCTGCACCATTTTTCACGACTTCATTGATGTTTTCCGCTGAGACCAAACCATACTTTGATAACAATTCCTTGGGTAAATTTGGTATTTCGACAACATAGCTTTGGAGACCTTCGTCGATCATTCCAACGCAAAACTCATCTAAGTTGATGGAACCATACAGGTATCATTCACACAAATGAGCGCCTGACATGAAATTAATTACATCTTTCATGTACTTTCTATATTGACTGACTGTTGATTCAACCGCCGACGCATCATAGGTTGCAAAATGTAATATCTCTTGTGCCGCATTTCTTAACTTATGCGACAAACACATAATGTGAGAATCAAGGTCTTCACTTGGTGTGATGGTACTATTGCTGTCACACATCTTTCAAACACTAATTATTAAAATGTCTGTGTATTCTGATTTGTAAAATAATTACCAAATTGTTAATTAACCCAAACACCCAATTAAGAACCCAAATTAAAAGACGAAAATAATACCAAATTAAGTAAATATTTCTAAATTTTGTTTATTCTATTAAGCACCAAAATTAAAAGATGAAAATAATACCAAATAAGTAAATATCTCTAAATTTTGCTTATTCTAAACACCCAAATTTAAATATTGATCTACTAGTATTAGTGCCTGAGATTACTCGCAAGCTCTGCCCCAAATAAGTTAAAGTATACATCCCACCCGACTTATTTATAATTTCGATAACGTCTTCAGAAATGGTTTCGACAACACGCTTTGGTAAAAAAGTTTGAAATGTTTTATCATGCGTTTTGTCGTACAATGTTGCATGAAAAGCTTTGCCAAACCGTGTCATCTTTAAAGCAATATTTTGAACTATAAAAACTTTCCCAATTGTTAATGATGAAAATATTCTTTGTTCAACAAAATCTATATCCTTATTAAGCATTTCGTTAATTTCACCCAAGTTTAATTTTGCACTCATTGTTGAAAAAATGTAAAAGATTTAATATAAAAACACAGTATTACCGTAAATTTAAAAAATTGAATCAGAATACACCACACAATAACTTTTTAATGATGAAATCACTTGTGACCGCACAAACAGTGTACCTCTTTTTAGCTTTGAATGGCGTCAGCCTTGGTTTTAATAGCTAACACTCAAGGTCGCATGACGTCACATCCTCTCAAGGCCAAACTACCCAGCACACCTGGCCTCTCAACGTCATGGACAAGTATCGAAAAAGCGTGATGCGCGCTCAAGGTCATATGACGTCACATCGCCTCAAGGCCAAACTACACAGCACACCTGGGCTCTCAAGGTCAGGAGTAGTGGTGGGGGGTGAATCAGTTCCCGTATTTGATATCTACTAATTGGTTTAAAAAAAATAACAGAGTGAATGGTGTGGTTATATACTAAAATAGCATATTTTATTTTATGGCTAATCGCTGTTTTTAGGAATTAGGATTATCTAATTATCTTATATGCTCGGATAAAGTAGAATGAACCATTTTAATATTGCCATTTGATTATAGATGGTTTGGGAACAAAAGTTTATTTTTATTTTATGTAGTTGTAGTTAATGTGTAACTGTAACAACCGTATTGTTAAATTTTGTCCCATTGTCCTGCATTCTAGTTTATTTTGCCAGAAGATTTTAATAATTTGTGATTTATCTAAAAGCTGTGAATTTAAAAATTCGACCTCGGAATAGCCGATTACTAACTTGGTTTTTGTATATATCGACGGCGTTGGAGTCTGGTTGGTTTTGATCTTTATTTTCGCTATATAGCCATGTTAATGGTCGGTCGTACGTAATAAGTGTGAACTTTTACGCAGAAAGATAAAAGCGAAAACCACCCATACAGTCTCCAGTAACTCCCTTTCAATGGTTAAATACTAGTTTCTGCACAATGTTCTGGATGCAAAGGCTCTTAGGGCATCTTTTCCAACTAGTCCTTATGACAGATTAGCGCCTGTTGCTAAGCTTGCATGTATGGCAAGGAGGAAAGTTTCTTAGGGTAGATGCGAATGAGGTCGGAAATTAGGTCTTTCTTTAGTTCTTCAAATGTATCTTTGCATTCAGAATCAAATAACATTAAGACGTCATTTTCAGGAACTTAGTTAATGGTTGAATATTTTTGCGTAGTATGGGCGGTAAAGTCCCGCTAATCATTGCTGCATTTAAAAAATATAAATTTTCGTATTCTTTTTTTTATGATTTATTTATATACTTTCCAACTAAAAGAAAAGTTTTGCTACAATAAACATTTTGTGTGCTGCATTTTTTCCGCGATTCTCGTATCGCATTACTATATAATTTTCCTATATTTTTGATTCGGTGGGGTAGTTATTCCAGTTACTTGCTTATTGAAAAACGGAAGTTTCGTAAGCTGTAATATTTTAAAATGTTTATAGTTTATTAAACATATATTTTCTTATTGAAAATCTGAGCAATGCTATACAAAACGCGCCCAAATTCCTCCATAAAAGGATATTAGAAGCTCCTTTTGGCAGTTTGTTTGTGTATTATACCCCCGGGGATCCGCCCCTGTCAACAATTACCATTGCTTCAACCGCCAAAATAGATATAGATATCTTCTTAACACTATAATTTTGTGTTCAATTTTGTTCATTAACAGTTCGCATTCATACAGACTTTAAGGAGATATGAATCTCTTATTTTTTTTCCTATGCAGACACAATTTAAGGAGTATGCAACTCATTTTTGACGGATCCCCACAGTATAGCAAATTAAAAAAGATCTGAAGCTCTTCATTTGATTATAAAAGTAGCAATACTAATTTAGCAGTTTTTAACAGTTTGGCCTCATCGGCATCACATTTATGGTACAAGAGATATTTTTAAATTCAAATTTTAAGAAGGTGATCCATATTTCACATGTCATAAGTTGTTAATGAAATCCTATATATACAGTAAACCTTTTTTATAGTGGATAGATAAATAAAAAATCGGTAATTTTCGTGACTTTTAAAACATTTTTATTCGTCGCCATTTTGTTTGATCATATACTACCATTACGCCACACTTCAATTTTGGGCATAATATAAAATAAATTCAATAAGTAGTTTTTATATTAACACACATCGCCATTTTGTTACGTCATGTTGAATTTGCACCAGTTTATCCCTATATCACATTTAATTTTTCTGCAAAATTTAAAACCAATTGAATAAGATTTTTGTTACGTTGATTTTTTAAAAATTATTTAGCCGCCGTTTTGTTCCGGTATCTTGAATTCGTACCACAAGTTTACCAGTTTATCTCTATATAATACTTAATATTTGCACAACATTTGAAATTAATCTAATAAGTAGTGTTTTCAGGCTGATTTTTAAATATTTTAAAAGGCCGCCATTTGGTTTGATTTCTTGTATTAATTCCAAAATATTACCAGTTCATTCCAATATAACACTTGATTTTTGTGCAAAATTTGAGGTAAATGGGACAATTAGTTTTTTCAGTAATAATTTTTTTAACGTTTCATTAGAAATTTTCTAGTTTTTTTAACGTTTCACTAGACCGCCATCTTATTCCGGCAATTGGATTTTTATCAAAATATTACCAGGTCATCCCCATATGATCCTTAATTTTTGACCACAATTTGAAGTCACTCTAATAAGTAGTTTTTAAGCTATGCCGGAAACTGACAGACAGACAGACAAACGACAGACGATTCATAAAACATATTTTCTCTATCTAGGGACGCTAAATCGTGAAGCTATGGAAAACTTGAGATGATTTTTTCACGATTACAAATATAATACTTAGCCGCCATTTTGATCCATCATGTTAAATTAGTACCATAGTTTTACTAGTTTATCTGTATACCACAATTATATATAGCACCCAATTTGAAATCAGTCCATTAAGTAGTTTTTCAGGCCGAATTTTTAAATCTTTTACTAAGCCGCCATTTTGTTTCGCCATCTTGGATTTGTTGCGAAAGTTTACCAGTTGATTTCTACATAATATTTTTATGCAGACTTTAAGGTAAATCGCATACGTAGTTTTTTAGTATTAATTTGTTTAATATTTCACTAGGCCGCCATTTTGTTTTGCCATATTGAATTTTTACCAAAATATTACCAGGTCATCCCCATATAATCCTTAATTTTTGCCAAGAATTTGAAGTCAATAGGGTAAGTAGTTTTTAAGCTATGTCGTGAACTGACAGACATACAGACAAACCGACACACGGAATTCATAAAACAGACTGGCATCTAGAGGCGCTAAAACGTGAAGATATGTAAAACTTGGGAAGGTGATTTTTTACGATTACAAATATTTTATTTAGCCGCCATTTTGTTCCGCCATCTTCAATTAGAACCTCAGTTTTACTAGTTCATCTGTATAATTTTTGGCACACAATTTGAAATCAGTCCATTAAATAGTTTTCCAGGCTATAATTTTTAAATATTTTTCTAAACCACCATTTTGTTCCGCCATCTTGGATTCGTACCAAAATATTATCAGTTAAGTCCTACATAATACTGTTTTTTTGTGCAAAATTTGAGATAAATTGAATAAGTAGATTTTTAGTAATAATTTGTTTAACATTTCACTAGGCCGCCATTTTGTTTTGTCATATTAGATTTTTACCAAAATGTTACCAGGTCATCCCCACATGACCCTTAATTTTTGACCAAAGTCACGTAAATAGTTTTTTAGCTTTGCAGCGAACATACAGACCCACGGAATTGAGAAAGCATGTAGGTACCCTGAAAAAAAATCTCGAAGGGTGATTATTTTACGATTACAACACTTCCCTTTTACGAGGGAACTAAAAGTCATATTCTAAGATGGCAGCTTGAACACAACTTGTTTCTTCATGAACTTGCACAATGTTTACACGATGAGTTACCCAATTTCTATCAGAAGACCTGACATCTGAAACTAACTACCTTGCTTGGCTATTTCGTTTTAATAAAAGTCTGTATAGAATTTTAATATAATGATACAAAATATTCCATTTTCATTTATTATGTTGAATGTAGTCACACTTTCTATTCTCATAACATAATTGCAAAAACGCCTGCTCTCTTAAAACACGTTTAGATTCGACATTTGGGAAAAGGAAACATCCTCGTTTAATTTTAGTACTATTGCTCGTTAAAGGACTTTACGGCCATAATAGTTGCTCTAGTGTCCATTTCGGACAATGTGCCTTTATTGAGGTTCAAGCAATTTTGAGTATTGAACATTCATGTTTCTCTGGATATTGGAAAATCGTATTCTTGCGGGTATCATAAAGAGCAATCGTATAACATAATGACTAAAATGTCGTACATGGAATAATACAAAGATACATATATATATATATATATATATATATATATATATATATATATATATATATATATATATATATATATATATATAAATGACACCGACTGCAGCAATATATGACAGTCAATGACTATAATGCCTCCTTTCTTCGAAGCTCATGAGCTCTAGTAGTATAAGGCAGGTCTTGATATGGAAAATTAAATTTATATAAAAGTCATATTACCAACATATTTTGTACGATCCTGTCGATATGACACTGATTATCGACTCAAAGAGATTATCGGTGATAATTGCTTCAAAGAGCTTTGGTATATGTGAAAGCAAAGAAATACCTCTAATTTTTTACATTGTTTTTATCGTCAGATTTAAGGATCGGCATGAAGGTAGAGAACTTATAAATTTTAGGAAAGAAACCTAGATTAAATGATCTTTAAAAAATTATACATTGAGGCTGAGGCAATGACTGACAATATATTCCAAGTAACGTACAAATGCAGACTCAGAAGGGAAACCTTTAGATCAACCGCCCTCCCTAGGGAGGAGTTAGGTCCCTTGATTGGGATAAGCTGTAAAGCCTTTAGAAGAAGGATGGGCTGACTCGAATTTGGGCAGAAGGTTATCTAAAGTGAGAGTGAGTGGACAGGAAATGGTGACAAGAGTCTTTTAGGCCTATCTGCCAAGCTTCGGCCCCTCCATCCTTACTACTACTATTACTACGTATAAATGACTAAAAGCGTTTGATGTTTTTTGAAATAAGCAATTCATTTTGTGTGATGTATGTAAGATAAAACAAATCTATTCGAAGTTTAACCTCACGTCGGCGTCATTGTCAGAATAGGCTAAATAGTCTTTAAAATTTTGTGTAAAGGCGATTCCTTTGCCCAATAAGCTTTCTTAAAGGAACGTCAAACCATATGGGATATTTACAGTCAAATTTTCCTGGGAATATATGTGTTGATACCACGAAATAAAACCTCATAGAAGCGCTCAACCATTTTGTTTGTCAGTTTCAGATGATATGAAAGTCCAGTCGAACTGCTTATAAAAAAGATTCAGACTGTGGAAATTTGCTTGATGAAACTGATAAATACATATTCGATTGTAATTTTATATTTTATTTTAATTGCTGGCTGGTAGGGGTCAACATTTGCAAGGGAAAAATTAGAAGATGAAATGAGGACACTACCGAAGTCATCAACAAATATTAACTCTAAAATTCGGCTCATATGATGGCGTAATGAATTCATCTGCCGCTATTAAAAAACTCATTGACACAATAAGAGTTTCCGAATTTAAAGATGGCAAAGATTTTGGAACCAGTGTATCGTCTTCATAAATCCATTCCACAAAAGGTTAAAATCTCCAAAAATAAAAAATATATCGTATTCGAATATTTTTCTCACCGACTCACAGGTATTGCAGAAAGACTGAAAACACTTCTCGTTGGAATTAGATGGAAAATATGTACTCCTAGTACCACACTCGTATAAGAACCTACGCATCATAAAACATAAGATGAGTATGAGTAACAGTCATGGATGCCGGAGAAAACAAGAAACGATAATCAACACGCCACTGCCTCGATAACAACCTAGTTTTTCACAATCAGTGCCTCTACGAAAAACTATATATTTATTAATTATTATTTTATTACTAGAAACATTCCTATTAAGCCACGTCTCTGTGAGAGATATTACATAACATTCGCAAGACACAACGCTAAGAGAAGTTTTTATGCGTAGGCCCCTGATATTTTAGTAAAAGATCACAAAACTACTATCCGTTGAAGACTCGAGTTAACCATTACTACTAGACGATTTGGTTGCCCGTCCTTTATCAATAGTATAGGGTTCAATTATAGTTTGTTCTATGTTAGGGGAAAATTTTAATTTTCACTCAGACAGGCAGAAACTTTTTCAAAATTACTAGTGTATGGGTAGCTGCAGAGCTATCGGTCTTTATCCCCTCCAAGGAAGTGGCCAAGTCGAATTCCAAGTCGATGAACTACAGCTCGTGAAAGAACCTTCAAAACGAGAGAATTTATGAACGCGTTAACCAATTTTAATTTCAGTAGATTTAACCGACACACACTTTTTATCTAAAATTTTATTATACAATTTCATTTACATTAAGGTTATATGTAAGAGTAGCCATAGTTAGCTAAATATCGCCTATTTGTATTCCGATTTCGTAATCAATTAATAAAAAACGTTTCTTATTTTTATTATTTTGTTTCACCTTTTTAAAGTATAATAGGCTTAGGTACAAAACTAAGGCACTAGGTTGTCTATAAGAAAGACCTTACAATGCGGAACGTGTCAAGTGTGACGTTTTTTTCAGATATTACGTTACTTTAATTACGTTCTGATAAAACCAGTTCTTTCGTGTGCGCTATTAGTCTATCATGCGCAAGTCCGTTTACTGACATAAAAATGGGAATTTTGATCTAACTTAATTGATAAATATATTTTAGCTCGAAGATCAGATCCTTATACTTGTGTATTTTTTCTCATTATATGCTCTCTGCATATTCTCATCTAGTGGGCTTAAAAAATTAATGAGAATAGCCCCCTTCCTTTCTTTGTCAATGAGACCGATGTTTGGACGATTGGTAGTAAATGACCACTTGTGTATCCCAATACAATCTAATATCGCCCCAGGTAAACACCTATTTGTAAAGTTCAATTCCTTCTTCGAGCAATTTTGTAGACAGTGCTATTGCCTGATGTTAAGCTTTACACATCTCATTATGTCTTTTTAGATATTCTATAGGAGCCATCGTACTGCACCCTACCGCTGAATGTTTTCCACAAATGGTAAGTAAGATAATGTCGGAACTACCTGGTTCTGGACTGCCAAGATTGCACCATCAGTAAAGAACAAGATACCCTGCATTAAGTATTTGAAAAACAAAATCTTCTTTGAGATATATTACGGAAATCTACCCTGTAGTACTTTTCCATAACATTCCTCCTGGAGCGAAGGTCATGATTTGAAGAACGTTTTGGGTTTACCAGCCAGATCCAAACCTGAGTAGTTTTTATCAGCCCGGTAAAGACCCTCATGCAAAGGTAGTCCGCTTTTATTTATGAAATAAGCCTTCCATTTTCTTGTTTGCTCTGCATGTGAGTTCTCTAGATTCAACGGACCTCTGCCATCTATTTCTCTCGGGATATAAAGTGGAGCAACATGGGGTTTTGGGTAATGTATCGATATACCATTAAAATTATTGGTATTCTCACATCCATTCGTTTAAGATCTGTTGGGTACCACTTAATAATTCCAAAGTAATAGAAGTTTCCAGAGCTTATTCTTGTTTTTAATACTGTTCTCACCCTTTTGTACAGCTGTTCTTGGAACGCATGTTTAAACTCCGTGTGTTATGTCTTCAGTACCTTTGAGTATTTGAGCATCAATACTTATAGAACTCGTTTAGGTCGATTATGATGATCACGGTTCCAACTTTTAAATTTAGGTCTTGCTATAAATAAATTTTCTTCCTCTTAACAAATACACATTTTTCTTTTCCAATAACCATATAAATGGTATCAGAGAAAGAGTTAACCACTTCAAGTTGATTTTGTAGCCTTAAGTCATCCATATAAAACTAATGTGAGAGACAGAGATGGATATTTTCACGTTGGTTGATAGCGTATCCCAATAGTTTCTTATTTAGTAAATGAGTAAGAGAGTTAAGGGTCAAACAAAACCGCAATGGGTTCAGCGAACCATGAAGTACCCCCCGCTCAATCGATATTTTCTCCATTGCAAAACTTAACCCCTCCGTGTGAACTGAAGTGTTGAGCACTATTTGGACATGATGATATTTAGAAAGACCACTAATTGTGGTTCAACGTTATACACCTCAAGCGCCTTCCCGACCACGAGTGTGGCACTGAATCAAAAGCCATTTTGTAATCGGCCCGCCGGTATCACGCGATAGATAAATTACATTGTCTGCAGCGCATCTACTCAGCTATAATTGAGTCAATAATAAGAAGTTCCTTGCTACCTCTAGAGTTCTTTCTGCAACCATTTTGTTCGGGGCCATTAAGTCATTACTGTTGATATGGGTATTAAGCATATGAACCAGACCAATTATGGGACGGTATCCTTTTGGTTCAGGCTGTATTTTCATAGGTAACATAAATGTGACACTCTTCATAAAGTATTCTGGTAGTATTATTTTTAATAATAATATTATTATGATTAATAATAATAATAATAATAATAATATTATTATTATTTAAGCTCTGAGAATGAGCATTAGGAAAATTATGATTAGACACGCAATAGTATGAACCAGATTTCATAATGGTAATAATATACGCAGCCCTAAGGGTAATAATTGATTAAAAATTAAAGATGCTTTAAATTAACGCTAATTCCTCAAAATACGTAATACCGAGTGATCAAAAAATAGGATGTTTATAAACAAATTAATTTTTTGGTAGGAAGTTTATACATTTCTTCTACACATCGGTAAATTTTTATAACTTTTGAATATGTTGTTGTATAGATCATAATAAGTATAGTTTAGCTGTTTATAGCTATTTAGGGTTGCTCAAAAAGAATAAACTAAAATTGTTAAATTGGACTCACAGAGGATTCTGGCTTGGATCCGTACTTTCAGTTCCATTTTTGTATCAACCCTGTACAGTAACAATACATGTTGAGAAACATATTTTTTTATAATTTTCAGTTAGTGTATAGTTAGGTATTATTTGTTAAGTTACGAAAAAGCCAAAAATCTTTTTTCATTATACGCAACAATTAAACTGAGTGATAATCCAAGTTGGTCCATTAAATCAAGGCCTTAACCGAGAGATGTATAAGGGGGAGCTTCCCATAATGGCTTTACTGACTTGGGAAAAGTAGTAGAGTCAGAAATATTTTATACTAGAAAACCGAGTAGTAAACTAAACTTTAAATTTAATTATACACACTTTGCAGTTTAAAATACTAGAAATTTACAAAAGAAAAAAGTAGTAGCTGCATTTTCATCCCAGTAGGGTTAAAAAATCTTGCAGTATTGTAATTACTGCGAGCACTGGCGTAGCAGACGCACCGTTTTTTTTTTATTCAAATTTTGCCGATTTGTTAATGTATGGTAGAATTTACACTCAATTTTCTAGCTACGCCAATGATCGCGAATACCTATTATCGAAAATGAATTTAAGCGTATCATTTTTAGTTGTAATAAAATTAGTGACGTTTCAAGTAAAGAAATCGGTAAATTTCTTTACCCGGAACTTCCCTCGTTATGATTTTTTTTTCAATAGTTAGGAATAGTGAAGTGTGACCCAATTTAGTTTAGTACATAGTCGCAGTATATTTGTGTTACATATACTGTTTTTTCAAACATTTTTATGGGGCGCCATTTTACATCTTTTACCCAAAACTTCCCTCGTTGTGATTTTTATTTCATTTGTTGGAATAGTGAAGTGTGACCCAATTTAGTTCAGTACATAGTCACAGTAAATATATGTTGCATATACTATCTTTACAAATATTTTAATTTGGCGCTATATTGTTCCATCATATTGGATTCCTACCAATATTTTACCAGTCTCTTTCTACCTATGCCACACTTGACTTTTGAGCATAATTTAAAATAAATTCAATAGGTAGTTTTTACATTGCATATCGCCATTTTGTTACGTCATGTCGAATTCGTACCAGTTTATCCCATTTTCACATTTAATTTTTCTGCAAAATTAAAAGTCAATTGAACAAGATTTTTTTTATCTTGATTTTTTAAAACCTTTATCTAGCCGCCATTTTGTTTCTCCATCTTAAATTCGTACCACAACTCTACCAGTTTATCTCTATATGGCACTTAATTCTTGCAGAAAAATTGAAATTAACTTAATAAGTACTATTTTAAGGCTGATTTTTTAAATATCGCTATTTGGTTTTGCTATCTTGGATTCATATTAAAATGTTACCAGTTCATTCCTACGTAACACTTGATTTTTATGCAATATTTGAAGTAAATTGGGTAGTTAGTTTTTTTAGTAACAATTTTTTTAACATTGGATTTTTTCCAAAATATTACCAGGTCATCCCCATATGACCTTAATTTTTTACTGAAATTTGAAGTCATTCTGGTAAGTATTTTTTAAGCTATGCCGCGAACTGATAGACAGACCGACCGAATTGATAACACATATTTTTTGGCATCTAAGTACGCGAAAACGTGAAGATATGTAAAACCTGAGAGGGTGTTTTTTTCAGGATTACAAACCTGTTATTTAGCCGCCATTTTGTGCCGCCATGTTAGATTAGTAAAACATTTTTTACTAGTTGATCCCTATACCATAATTAGTTATGGCACACAGCTTGAAATCAATTCATTAAGTAGTTTTTCAGGCTGAATTTTTTTTGTTGATTCCAACATAATACTTGATGTTTGTGCAGAATTGAAGATAAATTAGATAAGCAGTTTTTAATAATAAGTTTTTTTTAATTTCACTATGCCGCTATTTTGGATTTTTGCCAAAATATTACCGGATCATCCCTATCCCTTAATTTTTGATCAAAATTTGAAGTCAATCGGGTAAGTAGTTGTTAAGCTGTGCCGCAAACAGACAGACAAACCGACGCAATTGAGAAAAAATGTTTTTCGCCATCTAGGGACCCCCAAACGTGAAAAATTTAAGTCAAAGTTAAATGAATATCTCATAATACTTAAAATAAGCAAATAACACGTGTATCAATGTGTCCCATCCTAATCTGAACCATCTTTTTCTGACATTGAAAAAAAGTCGCAGTAAATAATAAATCGTTAAAGCAAAATCCATAATATAATCTC
Organism: Kuschelorhynchus macadamiae; assembly: GCA_030620095.1. Lineage (NCBI taxonomy): Eukaryota > Metazoa > Arthropoda > Insecta > Coleoptera > Curculionidae > Kuschelorhynchus > Kuschelorhynchus macadamiae. The sequence goes on from JAUTXW010005392.1 coordinate 25,172, forward strand.
CATCAGATAAAGGATACATTGCTTCAAACATATAAGAACGGTATTTAAGACTGGGTCTAATTTCAAGGCAACAGGATAAAAGTATATTTCGTGCTCAAGAAAGTTAACTCAATGACTGCTTCAGCAATTAATAATGAGATGTGACCATGCCATAGTCGGATATCCTGCAGGAAAGAAATACCAACTAGGTTAAAGTAATATCTGGATTTAGGGATCTTAAACATATCCTCATATATTTTTGCATCAATATATGGTGCAGTAGGTCAAATGAAGACCTTGTTAATCCCTTTTTTTTGGAAGTTATCTAAAAGAGTTAAAGACGTAATTTACACTTTCATCAGGACATACTTCCAGAATTGTTGGAAACGTTGTTTATAAAGCAAGTATGCAACAGTAAGCATGTAAGCATATCTTCGCAATGAATTAAAACCAATAAGCGATTAAGATAGTCAGAGAAAAAGCCAGATATTATTTGATTTTTTTTCTTATTTTTAGGTCTTGTTTGTGAGAAAATACTTCCCATAGCGCCAAGTACGCCATATATTATGAGGATCGCATTCTGTCAGTGGATATAAATTCTAGAAAAACCAAACTTAAATAATTATGATGTTGCTAGAACCGGAGATTTTTTCTGACACCCATTACCCCAATTATCAAACAAAGCGGTAAAATGTTGGAATGTTTTTCTTTATACTACAGACAGTTTATGACAATAATAAATATTAGTAACACGTCATTATTATTTAAAGAAACCTAGAAGAGATGATGAAAATAGTAAAGAAACATATTGAACAGGTGCCAGGGGTGTATATGGGCACTGTATTCTGTATATATGACGATCTGTATATCTAACGATCTGTATATCCGAAGTACGTATATCTCAGACACGAAACTACAGAGAATGTTAGATTCTAGTGTAGCCCTGTTAATGTCCGCTTGTTGCACACGCATCAATATTGCTAATCAATAGACACAAATAAAGAATCTTACCTTGCAAAAGATCAAGGAAAATGGTCACCGTTAAAAAAAACATGGTCCTTGGTCTTAGACCGTGTCAAATTGGGATTACTATTTGAAGTTTCGCCTTGCACGAGGCATCTGCAGGGATATTTGTTCCACAAGATCTCATGAAGTAAAAATCCCGAAGATGCCTCGTGCAATCGAAACGTCGGACAGTTATTAACTTTGGCATACTAATTAATATCAGTTTTCAACGTTGAGCTGTTGCCGCTCCAGCCGCGCCGCTTGCCATCTTGGATTAAAGCAAGTGAAAATCACTAGGAACTAGGGACCCTAAAAGGCAAATATCTGCAAAAAATATCGCATTGAGATTTTTTTACGATTGCAATACATCTCTCTTACGAGGTACTAACGTTTTCAACAAACCTAACCACTAAGGTAGCCCGGACGTAGTAAAAGGCGTATTTTTCAGAAAACATGGCGAATATTGAATAAGAACTCTTTTAAAGCTCTCTTAAATCCTTAAACTTATGATACGTTAAAAGTGGAAATGCCTAGGAACAGTGATCTTATAATCTTACTTCCAAATTCCTACAAAATAGGTTGTTTCTCCAGTTCATATTTAGTCATAGGTTATTTCAATAAAACATTTAATAGAACCTATAGTCTGAAAGTCTCCATTCAGTTGTCACAGCAACCCCTATTTTTTAGTTGTAGGCATACTTTGTAGGCATATCCCAGGTGATCATCTTTATCTCTGCTGTATAAAATTTGAATATTAAAAAAAGCACGTGCTACATAGTTTTTCTTATTGCAGTTATGGATCTCATCCAAAAAGTGATCCGTATTTGTGACACGACTAATTTTCATAGGTGACGCGTAGTTTATCTTTAAAAACTATGAAGCATAGACATAGTATGCTCCTCATTTTATCTGTCCCAGCTATACAGAGTTATAAGAAGTTAGAATATACTAACCTCTTCAAACGTTAAACAATTGTTAGTATATATAAGTGTCAGTCTTTTAGTTATCAGGATTAAATTTAAATAGCCCGCGCTGCCAACGAGGCAAAAGACTTACTGTTATTTGCCAAATAAAACACGTCTTTTGCCGGACAGCTATGTCGAAATGTTTAAAACTATAAGTCATATTATGCGAAATATGAGTATACGTAATTAATATAAATATTTATCTCTCAGTCTATATTTAAATAACATGTCTAAAGCAAGAGTGTTTCGATATCGGTGGGTTCCTGGAGTTTATTAAAGCCTCATGTGTCATGAATGAACTTACTAACAAGTGATATGGATATCCCGCCCCTATCAGGTAGGATGGATGCAAGTCGGTAGAATCTGAATTATGTAGATTTGCTGCTACATATTTTTAGGATTACCCTCTATAACAGGAGATAATATTTAAATATAGAAGATATTTAACGTGCTTCACTGTTTGCTAAAAAATCTAAACGGTGTTAATTTTTTTTGGTCGTTTCCAGAGGGCTTTTTAATTCTATTAGTGCTACCTTTTACAATGAAAAAATGTTTTTATTAAAGTTTGTGGTGTTTCCCCGCCTTACATGGCTAACCTGTATTATGCACAAAAAGTATTTTGTATACTACAAAAATAAATTAAATTCGATGTGATTGAATGATTTCCAGAATTTTCCGATATCGGTACACATTTACTCTAGTTCTTGCTGTTTTCAATTTAGTTGTTATCGATTTGTAGGTTCTCAAAATATAGTTTCTTTACGTTTCTATACCTAAAAATATCGAAGATCTACACCCAGGCAGCCAAAACCTAATCTCCGCGAGCTACTGACCTATAGTATTTTTGCTGCAAAATTTGAAAAGAATTGGTTGGGCCGTTCTAAAGTTCATTGTGGAGCAAATTTTCTCTAGATACACACACACATACACATCATAAATGTTTTTCTAAAAATATGTCTTTCTACGAGCGTGCGCAGAGTTAAACTTTGCATACGCATTTGCGTGCGCAATGTAATACTTTTCCGCACAGCGTATTCAAAGTAATATAAGTAAAACTACTCAAAAAGCTCAAAAGTATGGCAAATTAGTAACAATAGGCTATTTTATGCGAATTGAGAAGCCGTAGCAATCTTAGTTTATCATCTTTACCTAAATGTATGCGTAATTCCCGATTCAGCTTAAATAGAAAAAATTTCCTGTAAGGATGGTAAATTATTAAAATGGCAAGCATCAATAGAGGCGTTGTTGAATTTGATACGTAATGTCAAACTTTTTATTCCGTTTTCATGTCAAACAAGAAACAACACTATAAAAGGTCGGCGCACTGTGGGCCAGAAACCTCTTGAAATGTGGAAAAAGTGTTAAGTTAGGCTTTATGCATTTTTTTTGTGATGAAACGCTTAAAAAACCTTAGTTTAGCATTTTGTAAAACATATTTGAAGCTAGTTTAGAATTTGTGCAACGGTGTCATACACCGTGTGCGAAAATAATGACACAATAAGAAAAACTGTTTTATTTTTAACTTTAAACAAAAAAAACTTAATCTCGGCATACCCTGGAAAGTCTAGAAGTGTAAAAAATATTACAGATGTAAAGTACAGGGTTATGAGAAATAAATTTGTATGGTGAGACTGAAAAAAAAATAACTCTAACACATTTATTCAGAATCACTGTCACTTGAAGAATCCAATGACGCATTTGGACAAGATGCTTCCAAGAGGCTCAGCGCTTCAGGAGCAAAACTTTTTTTTGGTGTTGTGGGTTTTCTTCGCAAACTCGTTATAACTGGATCCGATGAAACACACAAATTATTATAAACATCCATATTTGTGGAAATCCTGTTACATTTCCTAGAGTTATGTTCCCTGTACCTCCGATATTCTTTGTTGCGGGCTTCTTGGGCCTCCTCGGAAAATTGGCCAATGGGCACTGGTAAAGCGTTTATAATTTCATGGCTATGTAACAGAATTTTGTGTACGCTCACAGGCATTCGATACCAAGGGTATAGGGAGAGAAAAAGCTTAGCAGTATCCAAAGTGTAGGCTTTAAATACCTCTAATTTAATGTATAACCCACTAGCGATTACCTGGAGGATAATATAAAATCTATATATTAAGTCTTTATCGACCCCAGTTATGCGTGAAGATATCAAGTGGTTTTGGAAAAAAGCTCTAGCGCTATTGCCGTCATTGGATGTTCCAGCCCCTTGTTTCGGTTGATCTACGATTATTCCAATTTGAGATTTAAATTCATCTTGAATTCGACGCTTTTGAATTTTAGTTACTTCCTTGGCTTCATCACCACGGGCTTGCCATTTTTCTAGTGGTAGTCGATAACTCAGTTTTAAAAGAAACTCAAAAGATCTAAAAAAAAAATCAAAAGTCAGACATTTTATCCAAAATAGTGATTGTTGTATCTGGGCGATCTAGGGTGTGTGGTGTAGTAAAAGTACTAGCTAGGTCCAACTAATAGCCTACCATATTTTGACCATTATACCTATTATAAAATAATATACAGGGGTGCACCATTAAAAAAAAAGATTTGCAAATAATAATACCACCAATATTAACGGAGAATTTTAATGTTCAAAATATGGTGGATTACCCTCCTGTACCTACAATAAAATATAAAATTCACAAACCTTATCCAAGCGTGGAGAGAGGATATTCCGTAAAGTAGATAGTCGTCGACTATAGGTTTTTGTAAAACTTTTTCCAAGTTATTCATCTCAACCGGAGATGCTCCGCACAGGTAGCATTTTTGTGAGGACGTGTCAGTTATGGAACTAATCATTTTCATATCCAGCATGGTCATATACAAGTTATGTTTTATAAATAACACTTTTGAGAACTTGGTGGTAAATTGGGTTTCCAATAATGCCTTTATTTGATCTTGAACTGCTTTGGTCTCATTTATGCTGTTTTCCTTCGTTTCTTTTAAAAACTGCATTTTTAGTGGTCGACATAGTTTGGTTGACGAAGGCGTTGGATTGTTCCACAACATTACTTTTTGATTTTTTTTGTTTTTTGTATAAAGCTGAATAGGTACCACACAAGTAAGAAGTAGGTTAGAATCGGTGAATTTGTTAGCGGAAAAGGCCTGTTTATATTCTGCCTGACCAGAACTGCCATCCATTCCTCATTTAGAGATTAAAACAATTTTCTGAGTTATGTTATAGTTTTCCAGATCAAGAGTAGACAAGAGCCTGCGTGTAGTGTGGTCTAAGAGGGATTGCAGATCGACTGTTACTGAATGCTCAGTGGAAATAACATTTGGAAAATAACATCGTTTTTTAGCTTCTCTAATATTATTATAAGATGGATAAATATCGGTTTTGTTATTTTTTGCAGAGTCTCGAATATTTTGGTACTGTCTTTTGGACAATCTAGAATCTACTATCATTGCCAAAGTACTATCATCACTAAGTCGATTTATCTCACTAATTGGATTGGATTTGTGTTCAATGGTTAGTAATTGTTTGGCTGCTTGTGATTTCCCGTCTGCCCTTAAACCCATTTTAGACGCAAACAAAAGTTCATTCGTTTCAAATTTTCGTAAACATTCGGTTCTTTTAAATTTTGCAGAATAACTTAAATTATTAAAATTGTTTTCTTTGGGTCTCCCAACTTTACCGGGACAGCATGGTAAAATTATGTATTTGTCTAGCCATAATCTATTCTTATTAATAAATTTTGATTTTATACGAAAAACTTTATTCCATTTTTGTGTAAATTGGTTATTCAAACTCTTTGATATTTGTTTTATTTTTTGTTTATTTTTCTTTTGGCAGATGGGACAAGTTATAGACAATAAGGTATTAAAAATATCATTGACATCTTTTCCCCTTTCAAAAATATCAATTTTGCGAATTCGATGAGATCGTACGTCTAGAAAAAAAAAATAAGAAGTGAAGAAAGAGAAGACCCAAAATTGATACTAATAATAATTATTTATTAAATTATCGACTTTTATGCATTATTTTAGAAAGTCGTGATCAACTACAACACTGTTTAAAAGATTTTGATCAAAATTTGACAACTTTGCAGGAACATACAATAGTTATTGGCAATAAAAAAGTGTGGAGCTAAAATTGGTCTTACATTGTAGGTAAAATAATAGGCAAATAAAAATGTCAATTAATCAACAAGTTGCAAAAAGTTGCACAAATTATATTTTTTTTTGACAAGTCATAAGATTAAAGAAGAAAACCAGGTATGACAAAATACGTATCTGTGTGTAGAACATTAAAATATTTTTTGTCAAATAACTTAAAATTTATTTTTTTACAAACATTTGCACTAATATGTAATAATTCAGAAAAAAGAACTAATGGCCTAAAATAATTATTAACTTACCTGCTTGAACCTCATTCATCACAAAATATTTTGTAATTCACGAAACACTTATTTTCACCGGTTATATTATGCAATTTTTAATAAGGTAAATTAATAACTGCTAACAATAACAAATATGTCAAACTTTTGAACGTGTTTGCGCATCTCCATGACAAGATATCAATATAATTCGATTGTTTTGGGATGCTTCATAGCCTACTTACCCATAATAAATAAAATTGTGAAGATATTTGCAGTTTAATATTTTTGAATAATTCACTATTTTAAAGGTTCTCTGGCCCCACAGTGCGGCGTCGCGTACCGTTTTTTCATCAGATTGTAAAAAATTATAAATACAATTTTAAAATGAGCAGCTCTGATGATGAGTTACCAGATTCTACCCTGGAGGCTGCAAAATATTACAAGTTTAAATTTATTGTCAACGAAATCTCGACAAAAATATGAGAAACAATACAAAAATTTTGTAGTAGTGGTAAGGAGGAGTTGTTTCTAGCCTATTTTGCGGCATTGCAAAAAACATTCCAGCCAAATACTTTATGGAGTAAGTATTCCATGTTAATAGGCGGCCTTAAAATAAAGAGAAACTTGGATTTAAGCCTATAGTTCAAACTAACATCATTTATAAAAAAGCAAAATGTAGGAACAAAAAAGCCAAAATTTTCGATAAAAATGGAGTTTCAAGATTCGTTAAAGAGGTGCCTAGTGAAATTTATCTTTTAATCAAAGTAGCTACTATTTTTGGGGTTGGCCGATGCTTGTAGGCGAGAAGAGCTTTCAAAGATAACAATTGATGACATAGGGTATAAGGGAAATTTAATTATCATCAAAATTCCTGACAGCAAAAATAACACTTCGAGAATTTTAGTAGTATCCTATGAAATAAATGAGGGATATTATTTACAACTGTATTGAAAATATCACTAAGTTCTCGAAAAACATGTACTTACAATGTGTTGGAATAAATTCATTTGGAAAAATGCCTTCAGAAATAGCTGCATATATACAACTCAAAAATCCAGACACGAGACATAGTTTTCGTCGACCCTCTGCTACCATGTTAGCTGATTCTGGGGAAGAAATTACTAATGACAAGCGCTTGGAGGCTGGAAATTGACGGCTGTCGCAAAGAGCTACATAGATGAGTCTGCACATAAAAAAAACATGTCTAGTAAAATATTAGCCTTGGATAACTGCCCTCCTAAGTTAACTCAACCTTCATCAAGCAGAACCATAAGCGCTTCCAAAAGCCAGCCATTGAATAAAATCTACAATCAATTTGCAAAACTTAAGTAAAATTTTACATGAAAACTATTGACTTCATTGACTTTTCTGAAACACTCTGCTTCTGTACACAAGTCAGTCTTGAACTTTTACGTAAAACACCGCGCCAGCGCCGTCTTCTGAAGCTTCAGTGGGATTACTGTAACTTTATGTCTTTATTAAATTTAGTCTTTCTTCTAAAATATACATATGTATATGCTATGCAAAATTCTGTTTAAAATACTACTTGCAATCGAGAAGATATTTATAAATATCTGGACCTACGTATATCAAATTAAAAACTTGGTGTATTGTCAAAGTGTTTATTCTTGCGTTTATCAATCAAATCTACGCATCACGGCCTACCTTCAAAAAAGGTTATTGTCGTTAAAAACGTCTAAAATCTGTATTTTTTATGAAACTCGATTTTACCCAATTTCTGTATCTCCGACAAAAAAATGTTATTATATGTTTTGCAAAGTAAAGATCGAGCTTTTGATCTGTTTAATAGCTTTTGTCCCAGGAAATACCGATACGCCGATACGAAGGCTTATATCCAGACAAACAAATATCGTCCACACTACATTTCAAAAATGTCTCAAAATTCATCCTTAACTCCGAAGGGACCGATTTTCTAGTCTCTAGAGGAAAAATAGAGGTTATATTGTTTGTATCACTTGATTGTCTAGAGTCAACCGTTCAGATGCTACACTGCCAAACGTAAAACACTAGTGAAACCTATAGAAAGTAAGTTACAGATTTATTTCTAAATTGTTCGCCCTGTATAAACCGGAGACCAATTTTGGCGACTAGTTTCTTCAATCAAAAATAGAGAAATCTACGAACATTGTAAGACTCAAAACAATTTTATTTAGTTTTTTTGAATTTCGACCACTTTCCTGTCATTTGAGGTATAGGCACCTTATTTCGATTTTGAATCTCCTTTATAATCCCCATCGCACCCCCGTCTTAGCTTGGTTAAAATGGTCGGGTTTTAGCTCCGCAAAATGTCCCCAGAGTTAACCAATTTTATGTCTATTTTTATTTTTTTAAAGCGACATCCCGCGCTGCGATTTCGACCGTGAACGAACTTATCCGAGATTTTTGGACGGAAAATCCGAAAAAAAATTTCCCTCCTTGAAAAATTAACCGTAGCGGCCTGCGTTTTGAATCATCGGGATAAGAAAAAAACAGCCCCTATCGGACGCCACTGCTAAGTTATTATAATCTCCACCGAAATTTCATTTTTATCAAACGACGCGCCCATTTATCCTCGACGATTGACCTTCGGGTTCACTTCTTCCAAGACGTAGCGTTTCCCAGCTAGAACGTGCCGAATGTCAAAAAACCCGAATTTCTAAAAAATTTCGGTCCAGGAAACGAGAACTGAGCCTATTGTTAACAAAGTGGTGGCTGAGATTAGTTGTTTAGGAAAAATCCATGGAATACAGCGACCAGTCAAAGATAACTTAGATTTTCTAGCAATTCCTACATATTAATGTATAATAAAACACAGATTCGAATTTAGCTCGGGTAGCCGAAAAAAAATTAAAAGCATAGCAGTAGACTGGGGCAGGCAAGGAATACAGAGATAATTATCAGCGAGAGAAAAGCAGTAAGAGATATATCAAAGATATGTACCATGTACATGTAAATAAATAAGTTTTGTAATAATGCTTTTTAATATAGTAACTCGACCATTGGCTTCCTGAAATAGGAACATCTTGGACACAGTGGAGACAGTTTTTATTCGAATCTTCTTTCTGGTAAAAATTGGTATTATAAAAAACTATTTATGTAGTTTACCTACTACTACTACTACTACTACTACGACTACTACAGATTTATAACATATAAACTATATTGTATCTATAAATCTACATCATAAGTGCTGTAACATCTAAAGATAAACTATAAACTAAAAAGCTAGTCATGATATGCAAAAGATCAAAGCTATATAGTTATGATAGAGAAGTCATGATATACAAAAGCTCAAAGTTATATTGTTATGATAGAGAAGGCATGTAACTAAGTTATTTTTAGTTAGGCACAAAACTCCACTCTTGAGTAGGGCATTCACATATTACTGGAGCAGAACTGCCACATAGCTTCGCTTCCTTTGTAATATCTCAGAGATAAAACAAAGAGCAGGAGTTTTGCATCTAAGATAAAGTTCCTCTATAGAATGGTCAACTGAGACTGCTTCAGCCACTATCATAATTCCAATGAATTAATGATATTACAGAGTATCTAAACCACGTATATCAATTTCTCACGTTATGGTAACGGTGTTAACTGTAATGCTGCTTGGTGACAAAGGTTTTTAAAATTCCGTGTCATTTTGCGGCTTTAGTTCTGTAAATATGTGTATTTATATGTAGATTCATATTATGTAGAAACACATGATCGTACGGGATAAGCCGTGTTAAAAAATATTATATTTATTAAGGTATTTGCTTGAAAATTCGGTAGTAGAAAACAAATTATGAAAAATCTGTCTTAGTCTTAATATTTTGCATTCAAAAAATAAGTATTTTAATTATCTTAAATCTTAATTAAAAAAGGATTATTGCTTTTCTCATAACCATATGTCCGATAGGTAGGTACGATATGCTGATTAAGTTTTTACATTAACGATTAGGTTACAAAAGGCAAAATATTATTCCACAAAAACTTCTTCAGAGAGAACAAATGTCTTTGAAAGCTCTGAAAACAAATTACAATTAACCATCTTTGCTCATAAACTTCCACGTATACCCAGATAAAGAAAAACTTTAAAGGTAATTTAAGGTAGATTTGACGACTCAACACAATGCCTCAAATTACAATGTTTTAATTTTTATAAATATAGTTATATAGAACTGAAGTCATCACTTAAAAGCCGATTCTAGGTTGCTCCATGCAGCGAAAATGTATCATAAAGCTGATATCATTATTGTGAGTATCTATACAGATATTTTTATGCTGGATCGAAAAAACGTGAAACAAGTAATTGTCAAAATCTGTGGTTCTAAGGATCTTTAAAAAACTGAACTCCTAGGATATCATTTGACATCCCAATCCCTGGACGAAGATGTTTATAATATATTGTCCAACTTATATTAATTAACTGGATCTGATACGAGTCGACTAAGTAACAAAAAATAATGCCTAAAAACTACATCACTCAGTTTGGTTAATGGCTAAGCTGACTAACGTATACTCATAAAGACAAACATTTCAGAACTTTACTACAACAGCCGTGGTACCGCTTTCCTTGATAACTCGGGGTAGTTGGTATGAAAGAAATTGCACACTTTCTGACACATCAAAATTGTTAAAGCTTAGCGTCTCTAGAACTTATATTATAGAGTGCGGTCCTCAAATTATGTATACCTAGTTAGCTTCTTCAGTTATTTTGAACACCTTTATTCCACATAATATTGGCATTCGATTCGGACAGCATATTATCTTAATATGTATTTCTTCTACAGAAATTATGTCACAGTCGCTTTTTAGAAATGCCACGTAGCGCTGATTAAATTTTGATTACAGTAAAAATCCATTTTATAGGTTTGCGACGATAAAATTGTTAAAAGCTAAAAATTGAATTTTGTTGCAATATCGAGCGTATAATAGTAATAAATTTGCTGCATAGGGCAGAAAGTTGGTGTTAATGAACTTGAATAAGTATATACTTTGAAAGTATAATAAAGAAATTATAACTTTCTATTAACTTTAAAGTTCACCACCACAAATTTTTTATTGTCCTAAAATCTATGCCAGAGTACATTAAAATTAAATTAGACCTTATTTACGTTCGATTAAAAAAAAAAGATAACTTTCCAAACTTCTGGGCTATATATATAAAAATTGGTTTGGGTGCTATATAAATTACAAATTGAATTTTAGCTCGCTAGCTTTATAGTTTTTAAGTTTTGAGAAGAACAAGTGAATTATTCTAAAGAAGCAACCAACATTACTTCTCAAACCTTATATTACTGGCATCTATTCACATTATATGAAGTTTTTCCGAGGACGTTTAAAAACAAGTAAGACAAGATTTTGAAACAGGGGGTAAGTTGTTTTCAAAATAGTCTCAATTTTTGGCCAAAATATGATATTAATTAGATCGATAAAATGTATTATCGAACTGTTATTTTTTGTTAAGCATTTAAGAAATTTTATTTAGTTAACTGCATAATTTAAAACCGTACTGATGTATTTAAAGCTGCATATTTTGAATAGAATTGTAGTTTAAAAAAGCCTGCCTAAATTAATAATAAAAATATTATTATTATTAATACAAATTCGTTGAAAATTCATTATTAGCAAATGAAAATTCAAAAAATCGTCCTATTGATTTAAAACTTTAAAACATATAAAAATCAAGAAAACTAAAACATTTTAAACGCACACACTTCTTAAAATCGTAAGTTAGGTGCTTTAAATTATTAAAATTTTGGGATAACAGTTTGCTACAAGACACTGTTATTACAAAATTATCAGTATTCTTGACCAGGTGCAAAAATTCACAATATTTTTAAGTACGCAATGGTTTTCAGGGAATCACTGGGTCGGGTCGCTCTGTGTGTATGAAGGAATAACTATTCATTTGTTAGTATTCTCTTTTCGTTTTTAAAGTTTTGAAAATGGTTGCCCATATTAAACATTTAAAACTAATAAATTACAAATTTGAAGGAAGCCAAAAGGCTAAGATAGCAAAAATTTGTTTCTTCACAATACTTAAATCCCCGAGAAGAAAAACCACCTGTATATATTTTATAAAACCCCTTTGTTCACTCCTCGCGCGCCACTAAGCTGCTAGTAGATTGAAACAAATAAAGTACAATATATGAAGACCCTACATCTAAAATTTTAACATCTGCCGTAATACGTGCTTTCCAGTCTAATAACGAGGGTTTTCGCTCCTCAAAGGCTAACCTATTTATAACTGAGTCAGTGAAGCGCTCTACATAAATATACAACATCCCCAAAGGGCGAGACGACGAGAAAAAACAATCGCCAGCCATCGGAAAATGGCGTAAAGTATCGCTTTTCCTGTCTGCCAGATTGGAAAAGCGTCGCCAGAACAATTTTCCGGGTTATCGGAACTGATTCATGCCCCACAGATCACAAGGAGTCGGGTCAGGCAAGCGGATCGGATAGGCGCCACGTTTTACAGATGAAAGGTATATGTAGAGTTGAAATATTTTTGGTTTGGGTGGGTTTCCGCTTTTCAGTTACTTACAGGGTGTGAAAATTTTATAACTAAAAAAATATAAATACGAGTTATGACTCAACACATTAGTTACCTAGCACCCTCTCTATGGCGACTAGAGGAATCTGCTGACCAAACTACTTTTTAATACTTCATAATTTTTACGAAATAAATATTTTCTAAAAACCTACTTTCCGTAACTTAATCCGTTCAGTAAATTTAAATTTTTTTGTAGCTGTATTTAATACTTTATGAATCTAATTCGTATATCATTCTTTAGTTGTTATATTGAAATTTATATTATATTATTTAAAACTTACTCAAATTTGTTTGCATAAATTTTGATCGGCACAAACGCGATTTTATGTCTATTTCACTCAACACAAATTCCGGTAGATACATATGTGTGATAGATGGTATAGATATGTATGTATAATCCCATTACGAACTTCGTGTTTCAACCGATTTATCGCAAATAAGATTATCTCCTTTGATCGAGTGTATCAGCTAAAGGTTATTTGCACTACTGATTCAGCCCAATTTCGTGCCCAAAAATGATTCGGGACCGATTATCGTTTGAGCTGTCACGTGTAGTCGCACCCTACGCGCTCAGGCATATCTCCCTTAGTAGGTCACTAGTAAATTCGACTGTATGTTATGTGTTGGTACACAGGATATGTTTCCAAAATATTATAATATATTTAAATGACTAGCTATACAGGTAAAAATATGTAAGAAAATCCTATAAATACATGTTCGAAAATGCTTTGTTTTAAGCACCACGTCACCTATGTACGAATGGACCTCTGCTACGTTCTCCCTGGAATATCGCTGATCCTTTTAAATGTGTTTAGATTATTTGTTGGGTTTAGGATGAGAAACAATAATCTTTTTTGGCCTTTTCGCAACTGAATAAAAATATGTAACTTTAAATTGATTAAAATAAATATTTAATAAAATTACATATCTCGACATGTAGACTATAGTCTGTCTACGGAATGTTTCGATGCCTGATATAAACAATATTATTTAAGCAAACATAAGAAATTGTGTCATTTACCTAGTTAAATATTTTTATTCAGTTGCGAAAATGCTAAAAAAAAAATGTATCGCTCACCCTGTCATCTAAAGAACTTTTCTTAAGCTCCCAGAAGAAGTATTGGAAGCCAACTTATTTTCTTTATGAAATTTAGTATTTTATCACACCTTGTAATACTTACAATAATTCTCTTATGGCATTTTGCTCTAAAACAAAACATATGGGTAGTTTTCTCTTCAGGCAATTTTAGATTTTCTAAGTTTTATATTTCCAATATGATTTTCGGAGGAAGCAGAACTTTTTATCAAGAGTAACATTTTTCATAAAATGAAAAATAAAAAAGTTTTCCTTTTGTTAAGAACTTTTCAGGACACGCTGTTTATATATATATATATATATATATATATATATATATATATATATATATATATATAAGTTTACTACAGGAAAGCAGGAATGGGCCTACGTCATTCTGCTGATACATGTATTAATAATAATGTATTACCAACTTTATTTTATTTTGTTGGTATCCTACCTTTTTTTTCGTGTAATAAAATTGTATAACTAAGCTCAAAATATTTTATCACAAATTTTTATAACTGTGTTCAAGTAATTTTTACTTCATAAGCTTAGTTTCTAGTTTTTAAATGTAATTATTTATTTTATACGTTTTTTTTTTTGGATTTACAATTTCATTATTAATACCCCAAGACACCGAGTTTTAGTCGAATCTAGACTAAGAATTTATAATTTGCACCCCACACACATCCATAGATTTTCAATCTAATCAGATTCAGGCCGCCATGCTGCGAACTGTACGTGCAATTCAAATTTGAAATTAACTGATTATGTGAGGGTGGGTGAAAAATTCCCTGCAAGAAAAGAAAAATAATCGTGGGCATGCCCGCAAAAAAAGATAAAGTATGGTAACCACTAGACACGGGTTTCAGTCTTATTAGACCCTCTTCACTTAGTGGTATAACCAAGTTGAACGATGTAAAAAACTTGGTGACAAAAACCATAGAACACAAACGTCGATTCACTCACAGGAACCAGCCACATATTGGTAAATTCGGTGGCTAATGTTAGCTCCGTAGAGACGTCAGATATTGACTCTAAAAATTTTGGGTTTTTCTGTCCGAATTTACAAATGTGTGGCTGGTTCCTGTCAGTGAATCCACATTTGTACTCTATGATATTTTCTCAAAGTTTTTTACATCGTTCAACTTGGTCATAACGCTACGTGAACAGGGTCTAATAAGACTGAAACCCATATCTAGTGGTTACCGTACTTCATCTTTTTTGCGGTTGATTATTTTCCTTTTCTTTTTAAGAATTATCCATCCGCACAATCAACTTTTCTTTATTCCCTGCAAGATTCTAATCAGACTACTGTATTTTCAAATATTTTTACTGGGCACCAATTTGTTCCACCATATTGGATTCGCAACAATATTTTCCCAGATTCTGCCTATGCCACTCTTGATTTTTGTGTATAATTTAAAATAAATTAAAAGTTGTATTAACACCGTCATTTTGTTTGTTGAGTTCGTACGAAATTTTATTTTTGTGCATAATTTGAAGTCAATTAAATAAGAATTTTTTTACGTTGATTTTTTAAACGTCTTATTTGTTAAATATTTTATTAGGACGCCATTTTGTTTTGCCATCTTGGATTCCTACGAAAATCTTACCAATTTATTCCTAACTTGATTGAAATTAATTATCTTTTTAGTAATCATTTTTTCAACATTTCACCAGGCCGCTATTTTGTTCCGCCATATTGAATTTTTACCAAATTACCAGGTCGTCCCCATATGACCCTGATTTTTGACCAAAATTTGAAGTCAACGAGTAAGTACTTCTTTAGCTACGCCGCGAACTACAGACAGACCGAGGGAATTGAGAAAATATATTTTTGGCATCTAAGGACGCGAAAACGTGAAGATATGTAAAACCTGGGAATTCGTACTATAATTTTACCAGTTCATCTCTATATTACAATTAGCTCTTGCACAAAATTTGAAATCAATCTGTTAAGTAGTTTTTTCAGGCTGAATTTTTAATTATTTTATTAAGACGCCATTTTGTTTCGCCATCTTGGATTTCTATCAAAGTTTTGCAAGTTGATTCCTACCTAATATTTGATTTTTGTGCAAAATCTGAGGTAAATTGAATAAACGGAATTTCAAATACTTTTTCAATTTATTTTAGCGAAAATTGAAAAATTACACATTTCAATTACATTTTCTTTAGATACGATGCAATTACAATTACTTTTTGAGTAAATGTAATTAGATTACATTTTGTAATGATCACTGCCTAGCTCTGTAGCTGGGTGTATTTTTTCTAAACGTTCTCATAGCAGTCACAAAAACATTTAAAGCACAGTGTCTTTAGGCCCTGAAAGTTATTATTTTAAGATGAATAACCTTCCAGCAGGTTTGCGTATATTTATGAATCATACTGTTTTGTGTACCTACAAGAAATGTTTACCCTTCTGGTTATGAACAAATGATCTAGCAATGATAACTATTTAAAAAAAAAACCTATTTATTTGGCCGGTTTTGAATGTTTAGTTCTATTGAAATTACATTGTTATTTTAAAAAAATAACTATGTCAAATTAGTGACTGTCCACGTTTAGATTTAATACTTTGTACTCAATAATAACTGTCCCCCCGCGTTTCCTTCCGGGATCTAATTGAGCATCATATTATTCATAATGCATCAGATACGGTTTCCGCATATTTACTACCTTTTTCATATATACATTTAATCATTGTGTTGTAACATATTACGATTAATAGAACGGATTACTGTTAAATTTAAACATTGATCGAACTGAGGTAGTAATGAAATTGGGCCAAATATTTTTTTATTTTAAATCGGTTATGAAATCTCCGACCATTTTAGACTTTAAATTGTGGTGAGCAGCTAATTCTGCATGCTCCTAATAATAACGAAAGCTTTGTTAAGGCAAAAAAAATTCAATTGTATGTACAGGGCTTTCATTTATACTTTGACAAGTAGATAGAGCTCTAACTATAAAAGATACAAAAAAACTTTAATTACAAAGGTTGTAGGATTTTTCTTGTAATACCTTTTAAGAATGGCAATTTTCTTTTTTTTAAATCATAAAAAGTTGAAACCTATATTTTTTGCATAGGAGACCCTGTATATTATTATTTATTATTATAATATTTATAATATATCAAGTTTGATACCTCTATCTTTAAAGACAACCGAATAAAACGTATTCCTACTGGTTCCACATATTTTGATGTTTAGAAGGAAATGTTTTTCTCTCGCTTTCCAATGCATTGCGTCTTATGGCAGGATTTTTGTAATTTTTCTCGGCTTTAATGGGGTCTGTACTGTTCCATATCTCGCTCTCTCTCGTACTTAATTTTGCTCTACGTTTTAAGTTTCCTGTTTTACATGAATTTCCAATAGTAATAATAATAAAACATGTTTATTATTCCAAATTACATTCATGGTTACAAGTTACAATAAATTATGCTTATAGAATAGTAAATCGAATAATTGGCACTAATCAACTTTCTCCACAAAGTAAGGTGCTGCTCAGGTCAGTACAGAACGATAACAAAAAATATAAAAAAAGAAAGAAAAAAAAACATATGAACATAAGATATGAAATAAATCTAATATATGAAGAAAACCATTTTTATGTAGAAAGGTGGCACGAATAAAGAAAACAAAAACAAACAAAAAAAAAGAATATAAATATATGTACTTAAGTACGAAGGTATAATAAAAACTAGATATATCTAGGTACAATCATTTGAAAGTAGCCTAAGCTTAAAATTTTTGCAATAACTATCTACGAATATTCGAGCTATGAACATCTGTATAGTATTTAAAGGCCCTACATTAACTTTAAAAAAGCGCGCAAACTAGGATCAGCTTAGACACGAGAACTCATTTATAATAATCTTTTTTTCTTTAATTAATTTAAGTTCGGCTTGGCAGATGATTTTTTATATAATCGAAATTTAGCCGTTGAAAAATGCTTAAAAATGACGATGTTTACATTGCCGTAGTTCCTTTAAAACGCATATTTAAACAAAACTAAAACAAGACAATTCCGAGGAAATGATATAAAAACGCTTTTCTCCCAAAAAAACTTCTCAAATAATAATATTTTTTCAGTTCTCGTGTCTAAGCCAAAACTTCAAATCATTTTGCCTTCAACATTTTGAAAACTGGTGTTGATGACGGCCTTCTAATATTGCATACAGGTTCTCATCCACCCATAAATGATTGTAGTGAAAGTTCGTTTCGGCTTATTTTTAAAAATTTCCCTCATCGATGAATAATACTTGTTATAAAAACTAAGGAGTTTCGACCAATTTTTGTTGCATCCATTGACATAAGTCTACTCTTAACGGAAAATCAGTCGGTAAAATTAGCTGTACCCACTGTATGTGATACGGGTATAAAAGAGTGCTCTTTAACATTCTGAAAACTGTATAAGGACTTACATTTAGGTTTGCAACAATCTTTCTGGTACTTGTTGTAGGACTTTCCTCAATTTCATGAAGCACATCTTCTTCTATTAATGGAGTTGTTGCTGTGCGGGGTCGCCCGTTTTCAGCAGTAAGTTTTTGAAAACTTCCAGATTCACTAAGACCTTGATGTAGACGGGCAAACATCGTATGATGTGGGATTACACGATTAGGGTATGTTAGTGCATATAAACGCCTAGCTGCTAATGAATTACCGTTGGCCAGGACATAAACAAAATGCATATCGCACATTTCACTACCTGTGTAACCCTATTGGAGCACCATCTACCCGTTAAATGAAAAATAAGTATTTTTTAGGCAATGCTCCGAGAATTGTATTATATGTGCCTGGAAATCCTCGTTCATAGCAATCGATGGGAATACTAGGATACAAAGACTTGACATCTAGGCTTGCTATGATATCGTCTTTTTCAAAAACGATATCTCGTAAAATTCGAGTCAAATGATCAGAGTTTTTGACAAATGACTCAGCTTTTTCGACAGCTGGTTGCATAATTTACCTAATACCTTTCAAATTAAGTGTCGTCACAGCGACTTACTTCCTACTTTTACACGGTTGTCTTATAATATACTAAAACTAGAAAAACTAATACCTATGCTATGCTAGTAAGGCTTTATTAAGAGAACGAACCCACCAAACCAGAAAACAACTAGCCGAAACAGAGAAAGACCTTTTAGTTACACCTTAAATTAAATAACAGTATCCACCCTTTACCTTACCCTGGCGAACAGAATGAAATAAGAATATTAAGTCTGATAAACTTTCGAAAAAGTTTGAGAATCCTAAAAAAATTGAGTCATCCAAAAGTCTCGTCAGTAGACGTCGATAAAGTAATGCACAATATATCTTGCAACAACCTCTCAGAAAGTGAAAAATTCTAATTTAAAGGCTTTTAATTCTGCGATATCTCCTAAGGAAATTCCTAAAGAAAAAATTATAGCTGCAGTGGAAGCTGTACTTGACTCCTCTGAAGAAACGAGAGCAGAGGAGATTCGACAAGAAGTGGCAAGAATTTTAAGATCAAGCAAACCACCGGAACAAAACCTAAATACCACGGAACAGAGGGCCCTAACAAAGCTTCGACAGAATAAAGACATCACAATCATTCCAGCAGATAAAGGAAACGCAACCGTAGTTATGAATACCCAAAACTATGTACAAGAAATGCAGGATATCTTACAAGACAATTGTTATAAGCCTGTTCCAAGAGACCCGACTCCATACCTAGAGAAAACAACAAAAAAATAAAATAAAAAGTTCGCCAATAAAGCCCGAAATACAACAAAAAATCGTATCACGGGAAAAGTCGAGCAAATGTCCTAGAATATAGTCTACCAAAAATACACAATCCGCCCATCAGCCCTATCATTAGTGCTGTTAATTCGCCGCTACAAAAACTGGAAAAATATCTTTCTGAAATTATGGTCGGAGCATTTCACTCGAATTACATAATCGTTCTTGAAAAAGACGATGTCATTGCAAGCCTTAATGTCAAGTCTTTGTATCCTAGTATTGCCATCGACTCAGCAGTGGACAGGATTGCTATGAACGAGGATTTCCAGGCATATATAATACAACTCTCGGAGCATTGCCTTAAAAATACTTATTTTTCATTTAACAGGCAAGTGTATAATAAACAAACAGATGGTGCTCTAATGGATTCCTAGCTATCACCAATAGTTGCAAACTTATCTATAATATAATTCGAGAAAGAAGCTCTTGAGAAAGCCCAAGTTATGAATTCGTTATGTGGATGACATATTTATTATATGGCAACATGGTCATACAGAGCTCGAAAACTTTCTAACTCACGTAAATTCAATACATCCCAGAATACAATTTACCCTAGAGTCAGAGAAAAACAACAAACTTCCATTTTTAGATGTTCTGATCACAAAACTGCATAACGGACATTTCGAATACACTGTGTACAGAAAACCAACCCATACTAACAGATATTTAAATGCAAGATCACATCATCACCCAGCACAATATGTGGTGCTTTAAAGAAAAATGGCTACACAAATGGCATCATAGAGAAAGCTATTAATGCACAGGGTTCACGAACAACGAACACTCAAAATTATGAACCGGGAAGGCAAGAAATAATCTTACCATATATGTGAAGAGCACAACAGACAGAATCTGAAGAATTCTTAGAAAAGGCAATACATAAGCATTACACAAAGCCCAAACAATCATAGGTAAACTACTTGGAAACCCAAAATACAAAATAAAATTGAAAAACCACGGAGTATACAGCATTCCATACCAGGACTGTGAAAAGCTGTACGTGGGGCAAACTAACAGGCGAATATTAGCAAGAGCAGAAGAGCATAAACTTAGCATCCGAAACAAACAACCTCGGCCCTATTCCTACATCATCAGGAAACCAGCCACAAAATAAATTTCGATGGGTGTAGGGAAATTGCCAATATAGAGCATTATAAGACCAGAATAATCCGAGAAGCCATAGAAATAGAAAAACAAGGTGATTTAAATAAAAGGGACGAATTATTAAAACTACCAACAGTATGGAAGACAATAATCGATAAATCTAAAATCACAAAAAATCCAGCGGAATTAGCGCAACAACAGCAACATCCAGATAACATAAATAATGACTAACGGATGCTCAGATATAACCCGGTTGGGGGTATAAAAGGAAGCTCGCAGTCGCTCGCTTCAGTCTCTATTCGGACTCGACAAGGAAAGCTTCAAAAATGCCTAATGTGATTTTGGCGAAACGTCAGCAAAACTGTTCTTTGCAGAACGACAGTAGTGAATGGATGTATAACCGGAATAAAAACATTAATTTATTCCGAAACGTTCGCAAAGTACCCACTTGTCGGGAAAATCACTCTGGGAACTCTCCTTAAATCCGTCTGTTGTCCTTAACCTGATATTTATAAGATGCCCGAGCTAATTTGTTTAACTAATGTGAAACTACTTAAGTATATACTCTACCTTGTTTTATAAAAAGTTAGGTTTAATCTGAACTACTCACCCCAGGACGCACAGAAGACCTGAGAAGAGGTCGTAACTGGTGCGACACGTGGTGGAGCAACAACTCCTAGAACAAAAGGACAAAGCAGTGATGTTAGATGGACACCGTTGAAAATACCTAAGTGTTGTAGCTGAAATCCCTAGAATTCCCCAAACATTTTAACTGAAAAGTTCCCAGTGTTTTACAGATATATTATATCGAATAATAAGTAAAATAACAAAATAACTAATGAACTACAAAATTTAAATTGAAAAAACAAATGAAATGCTTTTTTTAAATGTCAGTGATATTACTCAGCAGTGGCGCCGGTTTATTCCAATTCGCGCCAACTAGAAAGGAACTACAATCCTCAACAGATGACTAAAAAAAATTGCTTGCGAGTTTTTTTGTTAAATATTTTTTTAATTAAATCAAATTTAATTTCAACAACTTAGTACTATCGTTGATTGAAGGAAAAAGGAAGATGCGCAACCTTATGGGCGAATTTGTGGCACAAAAGTTGTCCGAGATGTAGCTGGCGACATCGTCGCCGCCGCCAGGAAAGGTGTCCGAGATTTGCTTGGCGCCGCGGGCTGCCAGTCGTTTACAGCGAAACAGAGGATAGATCGGATAATCGGCGGAGATGTACGAATCGTTTACCTGTATTGTTTGTTTACATCATAGTGGTTATTGTTTTTTTGCTCGTGAATTTTTAACTCTACGAAACTGGAGTCCGTTTTATTCTTGTGAAACTGTTAATTAAATAAATTGGTAAAGATGTGTTACAAATTCGAGATGACGAAACAAAATAGCGGCCAAATAATCTTTACTTCTCTCGTAAAAGGAAAGTATTGTCATCGTGAAAAAATATCCTGCGAGATTTATTCAAATCTTTACGTTTCAGGGTCCCAAGATGCCGAAAAACATGTTTTCTTAATCCTGTCGGTCTGTCTGTCGATCCGTATCTTCCCGGTATAGCTAAAAACTACTTACCCGATTGACTAAAAATTATGAAAAGTATGCTGAGGATATGCAGTGCCACGTTTCAACATCCAAAGTCACTCCTTAATTAAGTTTAACACCATATGTAACTCTTTTGTTTTGTAACAACCAATAAACTCACAATTTTGAATAACTATGAGTTTTTTCATTGATATTGTAGAGAAGAACCTAACTAAACCTAACCCAAACCTTGACTAAAATAATGTATATTGTACGGAAAGCTAATATCTATATATGCTACGGTACATCCTACCTAGGTAGGTAGTTAGGGTGTACGTATCGTGTATGTACGACAACCCTGCATCACACATGCTTGCAGCCTCTCAGAGTCGATCGTAAGTAGTATAAAAATATTGAGGTAGATCGCCAGCAGTTCAAGTTTGAGCACCCCTGCCCTAAGTCATTGTAAACAAAAATAAAAATCTTCTATGAACAATATTTTTCTTTAATTTCAAAAAAAAAGGGAAAATCGCTCACATGGTTTACAGGGTATCCCAATTCTAAGAGGGAGAAGCTATACGAGATATGGGAAAGTGTAAACTGTAAAAAAGTTGGCCAAATTTGAAATTGAGGATATTAATAGATATCCAGAAAAATAGAGATTTTTGAAAATCCTTTTAATTTTCTACCGAGTTTTTTAAAAAGATATTTTCAAATAAATGTGACATCATCACAGCCACCTTTTTCCCTCTACCAAAATACTTTATTAAGTTTGCGATTCAACGATTAATCTCCGAACGATCATCATAAACTTTGCTTTTTAAATAGTCAAAAATTTTGTGTTCTTAATAAACAGTAATTTTAATTCTAAATCCAACAGCATATCACACCTAATATTTTTCCGATATTTCGGACTAAAAAAACATCATCAATGCTAGTTAATAATGAATGTCGAGGAACGAAAAGCCCGCGTAGGGTAAAAAATTCAATTACCTACGTCATTCTTGAAATGGGCAAAAATGTGGTAATGGAAATGTAAAATTTATTTGTCTCTACCTCTTTTATTAGAATCAGAAGAGAAGTACCTAATTCAAATTAGCACTGATGAAGGTAGTCAGAAATATTGGGACATCCTGTAACTTTATTAGTTCAGAATAATGAAAAAAATAAATTTTGTCTTAAAAAAAGGTAAGTAACAATAATTTGTAAATTAAAATTTCGATTTAAATGTAGACCTAAAACAATCTGCTTTATTTTGTATTAATAAAGTAGCACAGGGATTTTTTCCTATATTTACAGAGAAAATGTCTCAAGCAGAAATTTGGACGTTTCGCATAATTGTTTAAGTAATAGTAGCAAAATGGCGTTAAAAAAAATATATACTAATATTTAAAAATCTGCGTGTATAGCGCGCGTAAAATTTATAATTAAATAACTAAATATGACTTTCATGTTGTATGTAAAAAAATCGGTAAATTCCTTTACTCGGAACTTCCCTCGTTATGAATTATTACTTTTATTAGGAAAAGTGAAGTGTGATCCAAGTTAGTTCAGTACAGAGTCACAGTATATATGTGTTACATATACTGTCTCTTCATTTTTATTGGGCGCCATTTTGTTCCTATTGGATTCCTACCAATATGTTTACCATTTCCTTTCTATCTATGCCACATTTGACTTGGGCATAATTTAAACCAAATTCAATAAGTATCCCATTTTCACATTTAATTTTTCTGCATTTTAAAAATTTTATTTGGCGGTTTTTTTGTTTCGCCATCTCAAATTGAAACCCATATTATATTCTTTACCTACTCCGTTAGTCCGCAGATATCCCAGATATTAAGTTTCAGAATGGTTTCATTAACGATCCCCTTGTTGTTATGTTAGAGTGGTTTATTATTTGGCGTTGGGATCCAGTAAAAAAACAACGTTTCTCCAATTTATTGTTGTATCCTCAGGACACAGATTTTCTATCCTGCATGAAAGCCATATTAGTCTTTACCTACTCCATTGGTCCGCAGATATTTTTTAACCCAAAAAAATACAACACTCTAACATAACCACAAGAAGATCGTTAACGAAAACCGTTTAGAAATTTAATATCTGGGAAATATTTCTGAACCAATGGAGTAGGTATAGACTGATAATAGGGGTATCATGCAGGGTATAAAATTTATGTGTCCTGAAAATGCAACAATAAAGTTGCGAAACATCGACAATTTAAAAAAAGACATTTGCTCATTTACTGGGTTGTAACCCCAAATAATACACCACTCTAACATAAAAACAGAGGATCGTTAACGAAGACCATTTAGAAACTTAATATAGGAAATATCTGCGGTCCAACGTAGTAGGTAAAGACTGAAAATATGTGTTTCATGCAGGATATAGAATTTATGTGTCCTGAGGATGCAACAATAAAGTTTCGAAACGTCGACAATTTAAAAGTCTTTTTTTACTAGATCCTAACTCCAAATAATACACCGCTCTAAAATAACAAGAAAATTTACCAGTTACTACATAAGCTACCCAAAACCATTTAGAAACTTAATATCTGGAAAATATCTGCGAACAAACGGAATACGTAAAGACTGATAATATGGGTTTCATACTGGACATAGAATCTACATATGTATCCTAAAGATGCAACAATACAGTTGCGAAACGCCAACTATTTAAAAATGGACTTTCGTTTTTTTTTTACTAGATCCTAACCCCAAATAATACACCACTCCAACATAAAAACAAGAGGATTGTTAACGAAAACCATTTAGAAACTTAATATCTGGGAAATATATGCAACGGAGTAAAAGTTCTGATAATATGGGTTTCATGCCCGATATATATATATAGATCTAATCTATATATGTGTCCTGAGGATGCAACAATTAAATTGCGAAACATCGACAATTTATAAAAAACTTGTTTTTTTTTTAAATCTTAACTACGAATAATACACCACTCTAACAAAATTTTTTTCACATTTTTCTGTCATTGGATTTTTATCATAATATTGTCAGGCCATCCTCATATGACCCTTCATTTTTGGTCAAAATTTGAAGTCAATCGGGTAAGTAGTATTAGCTATGTCGCGAACTGACACACAGATCGACAGACGGACCGACGGAATTGATAAAACATGTTTTTTGACATCTAGAGACACTAAAACGTGAAGATATGTAAACCCTGAGGCGGTAATCTTCTTCACGATTACAAAAAATTTATTTGGCCGCAATTTTGTTTCGCCATGTTGAATTAGTAACACAATTTTACTAGTTGAGCCCTATACTACAATTAGTTATGGCACAAAATTTGAAATCAATCCATTAAGTAGTTTTTTCTGGCCGCAGTTTTAAATAATTTATTATACCGCCATTTTGTTTCGCCATTTTGGTTTCGTACCAAAATTTGATCAGTTGATTCCAACATAATACTTGATGTTTATGCAAAATTTGAAATAAATTGAATAAGCAGTTTTTTCAAAATCATTTTTTTAACATTTCGCTAGGCCGCCATTTTGTTTCGCCATTTTGGTTTTTTCCAAAATATTACCAAGTCATACCCATATGACCCTTAATTTTTGACCAAAATTTGAAGCAGAGCGGGTAAGTAGTCTTTAAGCTATGCCGCGAACTGAGAGAACGACAGAATTGATAAAACATATTTTTTGGCATCTAGGGATGCTAAAACGTAAAGATGTGCAAAACCTGAGAGGGTGATTTTTTAAAACATTTTATTTGGCCGCCATTTTGTTCCGCCATCTTGAATTAATACCATTATTTTACTAGTTGATCCCTATACCACAATTAGTTGGTTCGATGTATTTGGCCCGAAACTTCACTGGCCCAAACAGTTAACACCCCTAAAAGACAATTGCCTGAACCTACATTACACATAACCGTCACTGGCGCTAACAGTCGAAATTCCGACACATTGGAATGCATGGAATTCGTCGTTGGCCTTAAACGTCGAAATACATAAACATGCCAATGACGTGAGAAACTTCTGTCACTGTTGCCAAAGTGCATTATTGTTCAAATAAAGTACATATTTCCGACAATATTAGTAATATTGCGTTTTTTTATTTATGTTTGATAACATGTTATTAATATTCCTGAATAATAAGTTTTAAATCGTTCTCAAAGAATTACCTAGTTTATAAAAATAGCTACGTATTGTATCTACTGCGACCATCAGTGTTAGGATATAATAAAATAAGTTTTACTAACATGATGAAAAATACCTGTAAATTGTTAGTTGGTTCAGTTATGAAACGAGCAGAAATAATATGCAAGCTTTTACTGTGTTCCCGATACGTCCTGAATTCTCAGTTTTTCGCCCATTTAAATGCGATTTCAAGAACGAGATTGACTAGAAAGTTAGATATTTAAAGGGACTATGAATATTAGGACGTCATAAAGTATATTGTAATGAGGAAATTTCATATTGGTAAGCCATCTAGATTTTTTTGTGTATACATTTATTTTCTTAAATGTTCCTCTTCGGATTTTCTACAATATATCGGTTTTTTAATGTATAGTGCACACTAAATGTTAGTTAAAAGAAAAACGTCGACAAAAACGTTTGTATTTGGTTGATAACATGATTATGATATATACCTAGTTGTGTTTGCATTTTTAGGAAAACCACGTAAATTCATAGATGTGTCATTCATAGTGGGCTCCATCTTGGCAAATCGGGGTATAAATCTTAGACAACAATAAAAAATGAAAATCAGCTTCGCATATAAACTGCTGCTTCATATGTTAAAATAATTAGATATTTTATTATTAATGAGGCATTTTTCCTTTTCAAAATATTTTCTTCTTACAAAGATAACTTTTAGAAAAATTTGTTAAATAGGTAGCCAAATAAAGTGCTTTGAAGATTTATTTCACATGAAGAGGATCTATATACTCATCATTTTTAAAAAGATAACTATTACTCTTATTACAGGGCCATGCTTACCCTAGTCTTGGCCTGGGACAAAATTTATTTGGGTCTGTATTTTCAAAAAAGGCAACCAATTTTGTTAATGTATACAAAATTTTGAACACTTGTGTGGAAAACCCTAAGGTATTTTGATGTTCTCTAGTTCTTCAATGATTTAAATGAACAGTTCATTCATACTAGACCCTACACATAAGCAGGGCGTAATCTGTATGTAAAAGTTAAAATAATCATCTGGGGAACAGAATTCTCTTTCAATAAGAATTTTTTGGTTTACTTTTATGCTTCGAATACATTTTATGTTTAATGGTAATATATATAGTTTTATACATCCGACTAGAGGACCCTTATAAAATAAAGAAATTTGGTGAAGTGTCATAACCAAATCATTCCTACCCCTGTGTTGATATTATTGTAGATATCCCTATTTTCTTCCCATCTTGAAAAGAGTTGATACTGTTGAAGACTTGGGAGTGCTATTGAATTCCAAATTTACTTTTGCCAAACACATAGACAATATAACGAATAGGGCGATAAAACTATTAGGCTTTATTTTAAGATCTGTTTGACATTTCAGCAATGTCTATGTCCTAATCGAGTCTTTGTGCCGTGCCATCTGGACTTATTCTTTCGCGTTCACCATATTGTCAGGAAAAAATATGCATGTTAATATGGTGATTCTGACAAAATTTCATATGCAAAGGACTCGGGGGGTCCAAAATTTTAACCTAAGTTTAGGCCTTATAACTTGAAACTTTATATAAAGAAAACTAACAAGGATGAATTAAAAAAATTATAAAAAAATAAAAATTACTAAAAAAAGCATTAAAAAGTAAACAATATTATTTTATTCCCCATATATGTAGGTACTCATTATATCAATGTCTGTTTATGATTATGTTATTAAGAATTAGTCTGAAGATGACTTCATAAAGTGAAATTTTCAATGTGGAATAAAATATTATTTTTTACTTTTTAGTGTTTTTTTTTGAAGTTGGTTCTATTTTTTTATAAAAAAATCTGTTTGGAGAACAACGCTTTCTTTCTGAAGTAGATATTGTGAAGAAATTCCCCAGAAGCGAATCCCATACCCTGTATTCCCCAGACGCGAATCCCATACCCTGTGTATGTGAAGTCGAAGCCAAACTTATTCTTAATTACGTAATCACAAAAATATATTTGTGTAATGAGTGTTTTGTTTTACTATCTCTATTCGTTTGGTGACTAAAATTTTCCAGATTGAATATAATATTATTTTCCAATATCCCGAATATTCCCTGAAAATTTCATCCAAATTGTTGAAACCATCGCGGAGTAATCGTTGTACATACTTAAAAAAAATGCATAGGGTAAAATTGATAACCTCCTTTTTTGAATTCTGTTAAAAATTGCCTTAATATTTGTGACATGGCCAGCTAAACAAAATAAAGGAAATGCCTGTAGATCCACCATTTTTTTTCCAATTGTAAATATTTAAAAACTGACATTCATAGAATTGAAAGTTTTATCGGAAGGTAAAAATGAATAGATGTCACAACCTCTGATATATTTATAACATGCCTAAGATAAAGCTTGAATATACTTCCACAAATAAGCATTTAGTATGATCAATTTTTTTGAAATTATATGGGCTCATTATTTAAATATATGTAGTTTTATTTTTTCGTTTTCTTTTTAAAATTCAAATAGCATAAGTTCACCAGTACCTGGTTATTTTTCTAAGTAGTGCCATATCTATTTCATTCATTTCTTTTTTTTTTTAATAAGAGTATTAATGTTTTTAAAGTAATTATGAATTTTCTTTATTTTTAGTACGCCCAGAGACGACCATTATGTAATAAGATAACCAACAAGATATAAGCTCTAGAAAGTAAGAAAATGATATCATCTTGGACTGTGTCATTGATTAAAATCTGGCTTGCTTACCAACTACACCGATTCAGTTATTGCCACGGATGAGGCAAGTGAAAACAACCCCTTTGTGAGTTGAGAAAACTGATTATATCATATGAAGATAATATTTACTGTAATGTGTTTTAAATAAAGTTTATGTTTAATATAATCTTAGTTTTAGATTTATTCTGAACATAAGCTATGTAAGCTGTCATTCACCATTTTGTCAAGTAGGTTTTATTTATGCCATTACAATGTGTCTGATTTATTTATGAATAGACTTTTAGTTCTTAAAACTTTTTATTTCATTAAACTTTTTATTATTTTTTATTGCTTTATTTCCTAGCTGTAACAGTACACTCAAATAATCTATGCTAATTTAATTATAATTTAGATGATTAATTGATGTAATTGAATAAATTAGTTTTCTTTACATTAAGAGTCAGTTTCTTCCCATGTATTACTGGGGAAAATCAAAATGGAGTCATCAGCATAGGCAACCACTTTACCCTCTTGTGCTAAGATTACAAAGAGTGTTTAATATACATGTTAAAAAGCACAGGACCCAGCACTGTATCTGATGGTACTCCAATTTTGATTTCTTTAGGCTGACTCAAAGCACCTCCTACTTTAACATAATTAGATACATTTTGAAAACATTCCACACGGATCCTCCACATCAAATAGCTATCCACAATGTCCAATAGCATAGCCTGAGGGATTGTGTTAAAATGTCTCACAATAATTGGAAACTTAAACAGATGTATAACCTTTAGAAATATTGTGATTAAACAAACAAAATGATTTAAAGTATATCATTTTTTAAAATATAGCTATTATTATTACATCCAGGGTTAGGCTAACTTCAGACTGGACTCATACAAACTCTCTACATAAACTTAATTAGAGTTATCATAGCAAAAATACAGTTGTCTGTATTTTAAAAACAAGACAATCTATCTTGTTAATCTTTTCAGAATTTGAAAGCTTGCTTCTTTAGCTTTAAGAAGCCAGCTGTTTTGATTACTTCTTCAATTCGTTAAAAATAGTTCGTTCACACCTTTAATCTAGCTTCAAAAACCACCTATCCTATTTAGTCAAAAAGAGGGGTTTATTCCTAGTTATTATATATTATATTTATTTTAGCGCTTAATTTTTTCTTTTGGAGTTAAATTTGTATTTTACTTCTAGTTTTAGTATCTGAGTTTTATTACCTGACTGTATTAAATATTTTAAGTTTCATTACTTAACTATATTTCTATGTTTTGTTCTGTTTGTGAATATTAAGTGTATTTTCTTTTGTAAAATTGTTTTTTTGTTTATATAACAATATATTAAATAAATACAAACATTGCGAATTTGTAAACTAGCAAAATGCTAAATAAAGAATAATAATATAATATACTCAATATACCATGTTCTATATCTGTATGTGCATCATTTTAAAATTATCATATTAAAACTGTGACAATTAAAATTGAAGACAGGTTGTATCAGAAATACTTTTACCAACAATAAAATATAATAATAATGACAGGCAAACAAATAGTATTTTTATCACCTAAAATGATCAATTATCATCTAATAATGTACAGGAATATTGATTATAAATTGAACCCTCTATTTTTTTATGGGACACCCATGTTATTATATGTCCATTAAATAGGCATCTTTTTGCTAATCATAAATATGTTAGATTTGATACCTTTACCTTTAAAGACAATTGAGAAAAACCATGTCATAAGAGGCAAGTTATTCATATCAGTGTTATGTTTTCGCTAACATCTCTTATAATAGATATATTGTCAATTTCCTTAGTTGTGTTTCACGATAAACGTGTCAAACCTAATATAATTATAATTAACAAGAAGAGACCCATTTCATGGACATATACAGGGTGTACCATCAAATCAAAAAAAAAATTGTCGTGCTTTTCCGAAAACCACCCAGTATACATAGAAAATAATGGATTAAAAATCTACAACTTCTGCATTTACCAATTTTTTCTACCTCTTTCAACAAAAAAATTAAATGGAGGTTTAATTTGTGATCAATCAAAATTCGTATGCAATCGTAAAATGCTTACTTCATTTTGAAGTATTCAAGATTTTTGTATAATTATATAATATGCCTTGTTCTTAAATTCCAATGGGATTTGGTTATATATCCTTGGCACCATTTATTATGAGTTTATCTTTACAAATAATGATATTATGTCAAAGCCAGTTAAATAAGATATTTTTTAAACTAGATTTTTCTCAATTAAAAAATATTTTACTTAGTCAGACATTAAATAAAACACTACAGCTATTATAAGGGATAATGCTTTCAGTCAACGTCTATCCATCTTGAAACCCTGTCTCAACCTTAAGTATTATTAGCCTTATAATATGATACCTTAATGTACAGCTGATAATTGTGATATGCCGGAATCTATATATAAAGCTATTGTAGGATACCTTTTTACTGGTTTGCATCTTTAAAAGATATACCATAATTTTTTTTAACAATACGCATGGTAAACTCAACGATAAGATGTAATATTTTCAGGAAATTCTATAAGATTAGGCTATAAAAGTTTATATTTTAAAAGTTAATTGATAAAATAATTTACAAGATCTAAACCACTTTATACCAGTTAATAAACTTAAGAATCTGAAAGCATGAAATTAATTGAGGGTATCTTCGAAAGACTTGTCATTTATAATTATATCATCTACCTAACTTTTTCTTAAACCATACTTAGATTTAAAAAAAATTGAAAGTGTGATGTGCGATATCTGGCATACTTACTAAATTAACTTATTACTGAATTGTGTATACCAACTGGAGAAAATACATAAATAGGCCACAGTTAATATTTTTAAAATATGGGGAAAAATTATTCAAATTTCTAATCCACTTTAGCTATATATCTTTAATCAATATACAAAATATGTGATATACTTTACAGCAATAAAAAAATGTATTCAACATAGAATTTAAAAAAAGTTGACACTACATTTATCATAATATGGTGCATCTTTTTTAATTCTCAAACTACACACTTTCTCAGCAACAGTAATTATAAATGAACCACTTTATGTGACAAGCATATTTAGTAAATTTAAAGGTACAGAATTTGAAGCTTCCATATAACAAAGAGGCCCAATTATTACATTGATGGAATCGGCTGTAACTGGGGCTATATGATACTCGCATCAATACACTTAACAAAAGTCTTTTCTTTCTTCCTATGCAAACAGGGCAACAAAGAGTACTCAAGTATGACTATAATATACACGTCACTACTATCTGCAATGCATATATGAGCAGAACTAACTTCCTAAGCCATATCTACGATACCTACATCAAACATCAAGAAGACTTGCATTGGTCCTAAAATAAATAATAATTAATAAAGTACCTGCATGAGTAGCAAGCTTAGGGAAAATCATTAACAATCTTATAAAACACTAATCACCTATCTAAAAACTGATTTTTAGATAGGTATTTGCTTAGGATCAGGATAGAAAATCAAGCACTAAAAAAACTTAAAAAAAAAGCTGAAATTATGTGTCTCAAAAAGCTCACAAAACAAATTAGTTAAAAGATATATGTTCAAGCTTCAAGGCTTTTGTGGATTTTTATATAGTCTTTTGTGAAAAACTATGTTTTATCTTTGGGTAGGGAACAACATCCACGTTAATAACAGATGGGGACTGAGTCCTATATACTAACAAATAAGATTATCTGAGTGTAAGAGTCTAAAAACTGAAATGGTTGCAACTTTATACCATATTCACACTATTCTAAAATAAACATACCCACTTTAAAAGTAAAAGGTTAAAAATCATCTCAATGCAAACAAGCAATAACCTCTTCCTGGGCTTTCCAACAATATTTTTTCTTCAATATTCAATCTCCATTATTCCATGAAATAGAAATTATCCTGTGATAAACAAATGCTTTATAATAAACAAATAAAAAACAGTCAGAATATTTTCACTTCAAAGTTAGAATGCAAGCAAATACGCTAACATTATTTTTCATGGCGTGGTTTTGATTAACAATTGAATAAAGAATATATTTATTTTTATCAATAAAACTTGACAACACAGCAGGCCTATTTAAAGAATTTTTAGCCAGTCGCATAGCTCGCCAATTCGGTATTTAAAGTGTCGGTCTAGCGTCGCATTCCACACATTCCAATCTGTCGGGATTTCGACTGTTAGGGCCAGTCTTAGACAAGGAATTCCTTGTCTAAGGGGCCAGTAAAGTTTCGGTCCATTAACTGTTTGGGCCGGTGTAGTTTAGGGGAAAATACGCACTACCAATTAGTTATGGCACACAATTTGAAATCAAACCATTAATTAGTTTTTTCAGGCTGAATTTTTAAATATTTTATTATGCAGGCATTTTGTTCCGCCATCTTGGATTTCTACCAACATGTTACCACTTGTTTTCAACATAATACTTGATGATCAGTAAAAAAACGTATGGGAAATCGCTCACATGGTGTACAGGGTATTCCAATTTCTAGGGAGACCATTGGGAGAAGCTATACGAGATATAGAAAAGTTTAAATTGTGACCAAGTTGCCCAGTTTTGTGCTCAATCAAATGCCGTTTTGAAATTGAGGATATTTTCTCTACCAAAATGTTATTTAATTTTACGATTTTAAGTTTACGACTCAACGATTCATCCCCGAACGTTCATTATAAACTTTGCGATATAAATAGTCAAAAATTTTATGTTCTTCTTTATAAACAGTAACTTTAATTCTAAATCCAACAGCGTATCACACTTAACATTTTTCCGATATTTCGGACTAAAAAAACATCATCAATGCTAGTTAATAATAATTGCCGAGGAACTGAAAGCCCGAGTCGAGTCAAAAATTCATTTATCTACGTTATTTAGAAGCCAAAAATGTGGTAATGCAAATTTATTTCTCTCTACCTCTTTTATTAGAATCAAAAAAGAAGTACCTAACAAAAATATTTCACTTTTTTGTTCTACTCCGGAAGTTATTTAAAACTTCATTCTCATTTTTTTTTCTCGACAATATGACATGATTAGATTTTTGACCGGAGTTTCGATCCTCATCATAAATTAGCACTGATGACGGGCTCTATTTGTCAGAAACATTGGAAAAACGCTCAATTTT
This sequence comes from Kuschelorhynchus macadamiae, assembly GCA_030620095.1. NCBI lineage: Eukaryota > Metazoa > Arthropoda > Insecta > Coleoptera > Curculionidae > Kuschelorhynchus > Kuschelorhynchus macadamiae. The sequence continues at coordinate 59,445 of JAUTXW010005392.1, forward strand.
GGGACACCCTGTACATTTACTAGTTCAGAATAATGTAAACAGTAAATTTTGTCTTTAAAAAAGGTAAGTAACAATAATTTGTAAATTAAAATTTAGATTTAATCGTATATCTAAAATAATCTCCTTTATTTTGTAATCATAAATTAACGCAAAGTTTTTTTCTTATTGTCAAGACCTATAATTGCTACGGCCCTGTTAACGGCTAAAGCGATAGAATTTTTGTTGGATTAAATAATAACGTTGGGTGATCAATAAACCATAATAATATTGCGCGGAACCGTCTTCCACGAATCTCATCGTTTCCCGATCAACGCCGCAGCCGACGGTCATCACAGCGAAAGCCGAACGACTGCGAATTGGTGTTTTTTGCGTTTGCCGTACAGCGGCTCCACCGTACAGCAGCTGAAATGTAAGTGGAATGAAATCAGTACTGCCACGAATTCGCCCATAAGGTTGGGCATCTTCCGTTTTTCTTCAATCAACGGTACTATTGATATTGCGATTGCTTTCCTTAATTTTACGAGATGCGGAGAGTCGATGTTTTTAGTATATTTTATCTACAGTTTGATATAATTATTATCTGCGTTTCCAGGATAATTCCGGGTTCTGGGTGCATCATAACAAAATTCAAATAGTAGAAAACAAAACGAAACAGATGTTAGTCATACATAACGTGTTTGTAAATCCCCGACCCTGATATACGGAAAGTCAAATATTTCAGCCGGTGTTGCTGTTGCGATTACCTAAATAAAGAGAGTTTTACATGCTAGAGGTTCAATATGATATTTACATCGTTTTCAATTGGGGCGTACTTCACCAACCAATGTATTTTTTTCGAATAGGTAGGAATTTAGCATGGATGGTAAAAACTCCCTAGAATTTCCTTTTTTTTTCTAGGCGCAGTGATTATGGTAAATTCCCCTAGAACTAGGGGACAGTTCTCTAGATCACATCACTGGGACAAAGTGCTTACTTCTAAAATTGCTCTGACGTCACGTTCCGTAGGTGAACGATTAACGAGTTTTTAATTGGCTACCGCGTCGACCAATAAGTGACGGACGGTTATCTTTAAATTTTGTTGCCGCCGAGTTCTCTTAGCAACAGCGTTACCGGACTGGTCAAGTTTTTTTTTAATACCAGGATCTGTTTTCTTTTTAATCAAAGATATTTTTTGGGAATATTACCAATTTCATTACTTCCCTCGTAAAGGGAAAGTATTGCAATCAAGAAAAATCAGAGATTTTTTTCGGATGGGAACTATACTTTTCAGGGTTTCTAGATGCCCGAAAACATGTTTTTTCAATTCGCGGCTTAGCTAAAAAATCACTTTATCGATTAACTCAGAACTCAAGCCTGGATTAAAGGAGGTAGGTAGGCCATAGCACAAAGCTACAAAGCATTTTTTTAGTTAAATGTAATTTAAAAGTTGCCAATCTCGCCTAAATAAGGAGCCCCTTAACACTTATTAGTCCCAGGCCTCGTAAGTAATTAATCAGGCCCTGATAAAATTCTGGTAAAAAAACAAGAGTAATTTGAAGATGAACTCGGAATATTTTGATAGAAATCCAATATGACGAAACAATATGGCGGCCGAGTGAAATGTTGTCAACGTCGCGCTCCATCTCAGCAACCCAACCTAGTCTTTGTGTTTTCGTTTGGTGCCGGCAGGCTTTTCGAGTTGATTTATGTAACCTTCTACATTTCATTTTTGTTTTTAGTAGTTTTTATTTAAATAGTGATGTATATAAACAGTGTAGTAGCATTATGCCATATATGTGTGGTGTGCAAAAGAAACTATTCCAAAGACACTAAACCAGAGTTTTTTGGTTTCCTCGGGACGAAGAATTACGCCGAAAATTCTGCTATCCTCCGTGACAATTTTGGTCCAACTGACAACAATCGTGTGTGAGTGCCATTTCGAACCTGAGGATTTTATTCGGACAATTTCACAACAGTAATCCAAAACTGGTGAGATCGTTAGTTAAATTAAGTTTGCCACGGTTAAAGGAAACTAGCATACCTACTAAATTTCCGAACTATTTACCAAAAAAGGTATCATTCAGAAAAATTAAAGGAGATACATTTAAGAACTCGATGAAATTCGTTTACAACAGGCAATTGACATAAGTAAATATGAATATATTCAGCATAAAAAACTAAGTGAATTCACAAATTTTGAAGAATTTAAGGTGCTATTTCATTGTTTTCGGGTTAATGAAGGATAGTTTTTTTATAAATGACAATCTTAAGATGACTATATTTAAAGTAGAGCATTCTCCGGGCCCTTCTATCACTTGGGCTGTTGTAATAAATAACGATTTGCAAACTATGACATATCTGTATGGACAATCTATAAGCATAGAAGTAGATTCACTGAAGACACCATTTTTGACAAGTAATCTGGATCAGATAAGAAATTTACTTGATGCAATTGATATTTCAATGACAAGTCACTCATTAAACTCTGATCATGACAGTGTAAATTCCAGTACATGACAATATAAATCCCGAAGGTGGCAGTGAAAATCCCGAACATGACAATATAAATCCCGAATGTGACAGTAATAATAGCACGGATGCCTCAAGACTTAACTTTTATATCCGATGTTTTTAAAAACCTAAAAAAAATTTTAAATGTTTTTTCTAAAAAATCGTTTTTATCTACTTTAATCCTTAAATATCTCTTAAAACAAGAGCATTTCATTTATTTTGAAGGATGCAGTATGCATTCTATAGAAACGGTTGTTAATATCTTACTTAGTATTATTTTAAATACACTTGTAAAAAATTACTGTGGCAAGCAAAATAATCGGATGTGTAAACGCTCAGGTAAGAGAAAACTTAACATTGATTTAAAGTGATGCGGTAATTAATACTTAAGTACTTATAGTTTTGTTTCTACTTGCATGTAATATTACACTACTTACGACATAATTATGTTTTTATAGTTAGCACTGGCAGAATACTTATACTTGTAGATTATAGAATAAACACCAATCTGTAAACTGTTTTCTAAATAAAGTAATGAATAAATAGATGCATGCATATTAAAAAACATATACCTAACATATCTAAAATCCTATGATGAATTGCATGACATATTTCTCAATATTATAATTTATTGGGTTAATTAACTTTTCCTGTCTGAGGATGCTTTAAAATATATTTATTTCAATGTATTTTTATTGAGATTTTTACCATCCCTTTGAGGTATTATATACTTACATATACTATAATCAATAAGCTTGATAATGAGTAAACTAAAAATATTTAAATCTAAATAAGTAGGCTACCTAGACAATAGACGTTTTGTAACTATAAATTTAGAACTTATTTTAAAACTTTAATTTATACTGTTTCCACATGAACATAATATAAATAATCACATAAATTTATTATTTATATGCATCTACATTCTTACATATGGCTGTTTTTCATCTTGATATCTCTCTACACCTTTATTGGTGTATTGAAAATAGAATTATCTCTTAATTACTGTTTTATTTGTTTCCATTAATCAATTATAAAGTAAAGATCTTGCTTAAAACCAGTAATAGAGTATTCCGCGTTTGCACATACCTTTACCTACGACCGATGACGGCATTTTGTCCTTGTGTTCTAGGAGTTGTTGGGTGAAGGCGCCAAATTTATCACACCTGTGACTTTGAGGATCCAAGAAGTGTAGCAAGCAGCTGATCAGTGCATACCGTTGACGGTGTTCCCTCGAAAACTGTTATCCTTCTCAGCAACGCTGTATCCCAGAGTGACGTATTAAAACCTGTGAAAAGCGTTAATATTAACGAACTATTTTTTGTTATTTTTTTACGATCACAAAATGGTAATGAAGTCCCGAAAAAATATTTTCAGCCCACCTACAGAAATATGGGACTGATAGAACGACCGTTCCAGTCATCCAGGGCTTTAGCCAGATCCCCTACGAGCTCATCTCGTTCAAGCCTAGAAAACGTCTCGGTGATGAATCTAGAAACACAAGAAGGGAGAAAGAATCAATCCTTTTAATTCTTTCTTCGAATAGGACAAGTCTGAGGACCCCAACAGCAGTTTGTTCCACAAGAGTCAAAAGCAGGACCAGATTAATACAATGTAACTTTATCTAAAAAAATATCAAATGGTGATTTTTATAAATAAAATACTTTCCTCTTACAAGGGTAATTAAATAACAAAGCTTAAAAAAAACATGTATGTATATTAACAAAATAGAGTTGTTTTTTTTCTTGCCTTCGCAAAAGCAAATTATTTATTAGTTTCTTCATATAAAATTTTCTTGGTAAAGTTGACTGTGCATGCCACACTACTAACACATTCCTGAGCAATACTAGTTTGGTAACGATTTGTCATTAGTTTCAAGATTAAAAACTATCGTTCAACCTATGTCTTAGAAATGACAATCACGATATATATCTAAACAACTTCCACGTTTGGATATATATCTTGCAATTCCTCCTCTCTCAAATACCTAATGAAGTTCTGGGATTTTCTAGAACAGCAATATTTTCATGATCAATTTCGTTTAAAAGGCACTGAAGATAAACTTATTCCTCTATTATTTCCTTTTCAATATCATTGCCACAGGTCTTGCATATTTTCCACCTATTCTTTCATTTCATTAACACTAATGTTGAGTGATACATTTTCTAGGGTATCCCTGATAGCTTGACACAGACGGTCCACCTCCAGAACAAATTTGTCTATTAAGACTACAACAATTTTAAAAGTTTAACCGCCCAAGCTAGATCTAAATATATTTTCTATAAATACACCCTAACATGATTTACTCTCCTTAAAATCAAGGCTTCAATCAAGGTTGCTATCTTTTTCTATTTCGACAAGGCCCTTAATCGTAGCAGACTATTTTTTTTTTCCAGCGCAATACATGCATCTCCAAGTCTTGTCAACAACAAACTGGACATGAAAGTTTTTTAAAACTTTCCGCCTACCTATAGAGACATAGAAAAATGTGTAAATTTCCCGTAGCGTACAAAAAGTATACGTAAGGCGCATTTAGGTTAATTGCGTTGATTCTGGCCTGTAACCTGATATTTTTGAAGTGTTATCGTAGAATAGGCCACGGCAGTTTTGTATATCTTACTCTAAAATTTCACTACTGTGAATTATAACATTCTGAATCTAATACATATAAACGGATGTTGCGCTGCCAGTATTTCCGCTTTCACTTCTGTTAGGTGTGAGTTGATTGACCTTTTCGATTTGAGTGCCTTAACACTTTATAAATTTATCTTATGAAGAATTAGCGCCCTTGGGTATTGACGCCCTTAGACACGTGTATTACTGTACCTAATGGGTAATCTGGTCCTAGTCCCACTACAGTCAGAAGGGTCGTAAGAGCAGTCAGCTCCAGAAGGATCACAACAGCCAGGAGGATTCCATCAACAATCAACCCCAGAGGATAATGCAAGTAAACTAGATAGCGAGGTATCAGACGATATGTAAGTGGACCATGGATCCAGGGCCAATACAACCATAGTAGGCGCAATGGTTACCGCCAAGAAAGTCACAGTATCCCATTTCATCACCCCACCGAAATTCCACCCATGCAGAAACTGTGCCACCGAATTCATGAAGGCCTACGAGAGGACGGCAATCGCCTACTTCTTTTCATTTCTGGACGGAGCAGAAAGACGACAGAAAGCAAACGAAACTATGGATTTCTCTGAATGTCTCAATATGTTTAGCAGATGAATTAAAATTACCTACAATTATTATTGCATATATATATATATATATATATATATATATATATATATATATATATATATATATATTAAAGTATTGCCCACAGCTTGCATTATGCTAAGTGATAGTGTGCTTTTGCATTTAAATATCTGTCGGTATGTCTTGTTTTGTGACCGGAACATCTTAATACGGAAGTTTGTTATTTTTTTCTATCTCTACAATTTTTTCTGCAATACATTGAAATTTTTAAGTTTTGACCATATTGCCACATGATAAATATATCATCCTCATAACAAATCCATAACCTTACTTTCTTAAGAGCTTCTTTCTCGAAGTATATCCCACTAGAGCACCAACTATTTGTTTATCCATTTGCCCACTAAATGAAAAATAAGTATTTTTAAGGCAATGCTCCGAGAGTTATATGTGCAAAGAAATCCTTGTTCATAGCAATCTTGCCCACTCGTGGCTTGAGGGTGACTTCCCGTCTTGCTTGAGGAGTGCTCTGGTGATTCCTATGTATAAGGGGGGCGCATTGGATGATCCGAGTAACTTTCGACTCAAATTTCCTCTCTTTGATTATTGGCAAAACTAATATTATGGGTTTTGGATGTGCTGTTGGGGACGAGAGTCTTGGAGGGTCTCTTTTGGAGGTTAAGACAACAATAAAGTTTTTGGGGGTTGTTATTGATGACCAACTACGGTTTGAGGTACACATTTTCAATTTGAGCAGGAGAATGCCGTCTGGATGCTATGCCGTTCACATGGTGTCGAGTGAGATTGGTTTGGGAGCGGCTAAAACCATTTACCATTCATTTGTGGAGTCGCATTTACGCTATGGAATTGTCTTTTGGGGCAACTATTTACTAAACTCAACAAACGAGCAGTGAGATATATTTGTAATGATAATAGTAGAGACCCACGCAGACCACTATTTAAATATAAAAAAATTAACTCTGACATCATTGTTTGTCTTGGAAACGGTTTGCATGGTTTATAAACATACGAACAGAATGTCTATGCCAGACCATTCCTAGACACCCGCCAGTCTCATGATCTCTGCTTGCCAATCTCATCTTCGACTCGCTTGAAAAAATGAGAGCAGGAAGATGTTTAACCATCTTCCTGCGGTTGTTAAGGGTTGTGCTACTTTGATGTCCTTTAAAATTTCTATGAAGAGAATGTTGATTGAGAAAGCTTATTATTAGTTGGGGGAATTCTACCGTGATACTTTTTAATATTGCACATACCTAATCTTTTTTACGGGTATTATATATTTTTTGTAATTTTATTTTGTAATTGGCTTTATCAATAAGATAACGATCTTTGGCAATAAAGCACATTTTGATTTGATTTGTCCAATGCTTCATCGATGGAAATACTACGATACGACTTGACATGCAGGCTTGTTGGCGAGTTTTTACATATGAATCATCTTTTTCTACAGTTGGTTACATAATTTCCGATGTTTTTCCAGTTTTTGTAGCGGCGAATTAACAGCACTAACAATAGGTCTGATGGGCGCCCCTGGTTTATGTATCTTGATAAACCGTAAAGTTTAGGACATATGCTTGACTTTTCCCGTTTATTGTTAGTTGTTTTTCCAAGTACTATTTCGTAAGGTAATATAGCGTTTTATTTCGGGGTTTATTTATTGGTGAACTTTTTATTTTATTGTTAGTTGTTTTTCCAGGTACGTAGACAGGTCCCTTGGAACAGGCTTATAACAATTGTCTTGTAGGATAGTCTGCATTTTTTATATGTAGTCTTGGGTATTCTTAACTATGTTGCGTTTCCTTTATCCGCTGGAAGAATTGTGAGGTGTATTTTTTCGCTGGTATGTGGTATGCTTGATCCTAAAATTCTTGCATCTAGGTGATTTAAGTAAAAGGGCCGAATCACTAAAACTACCAACAATAGGGAAAACAATAATCAACAAATCTAAAAACACAATTAAGCGGAATTAGTGCAACAAAAGCAACGTCCGGAAAATATAAATAACGATCAACGACAACTCAAATATAACCTTCGGCCTCGGGTGGAGGTATAAAAGTGTCATCAGGATCTCTCGTCTGACGCAGAAGATATTTGGATATCTTTTTCGGACAGTAAATCAAAAATGGTGTTTGTTTGTTGTGTTTATTTGCCCGGTGATGATAATTATGCTCAAAGCGAACTTAAATAATAACTGGAATAAGTTAAATAATCATACTGTTATAATTTTGGGTGACTTTAATATGCCTAAACTAAAATGGTTAGAAATCCCTAAAGGAAAGTTTTTGGAACCTAATGAAGTAGATAAATCATCAGTAGTAGTCAGTATCAGTCAACTGTCATTTTGTGAATTAAAGCAATTTATCTTTTTAAAAAATAATTTCAACAGAACATTAGATCTTATTTTGTGTAACACAGGCATTATAAGTAACCTAAAAGGTAACAATAATCCCCTCGTAGGGGAAGATCGGGCACATTCTTCAATTGAATGCTCTCTTCAATATCATACTGTTAGGTCTTTAAACCATAATACGCAACAGCAAAAGTACAATTTTTCTAATGCTCCTTACAATTTAATAAATAGAGAAATTTCAAGCATGAATTGGCATGACTTGATGGATGGACTAGATCTGTATAATGCCGTACAAATATTTTATACTCAAGTTTTTGAAATCTTAGATAGTTTTGTGCCAAAACATGTTCTTAAAACTAATCATTTTCCTGTCTATTTTAGGCCAGTAACAACTAAGACAATAAAATGTATAATAATATTTTGCGATCAAGATAAAAAAACAACTTATAAACCAAGACTTTCGCTATTTTCTCGACAATACTGAGCATGACATAACAGCTAACCATAAGCAATTCTGGAAATAAAAAAAGAATGGCGATTCCTCTTGCCCTTCATCTGATCGCTTTTTAGGGAATATTTTTCAAGTATTTATGTAGCACGTGTTCCTCCTGCTGCAGATGTAGGGGACCTTACAGAAACATCTAATAGGAAATATAGAACTCTTATAAATTCAAATAAAATAAAGGAGCTTTTCGATTCTCTTGACATAAAGAAGGGAATAGGTCCTGATGGAATTCCACCCCTATTTGTAAAAAAATGTTCGGATAGCTTGTCTGAACCATTGTCTATAATCTATAATAAATCTCTGCATTTTGGATTTTTCCCAAATAGCTGGAAAATTTCTCATATTGTTCCAATTTTCAAAGGTGGACCAAGAACAGATATTCAAAATTATCGACCGTTTTTGCGAAGGTCATGGAAAAAATTGTGTACAAATGGATATTTAGCACTGTAAAAAATCTAATTTTACCCGAACAACATGGTTTTTATCCACACCGTTCAGTTGAGACAAATCTGTTGTGCTTCTCTGACGACGTGACTGGATGCATGGTTGCTCAACGGCGAGTAGATGCAATTTACACTGATTTTAGCAAAGCGTTTGATCGAACCGATCAAAAAAATTTAATAAACAAGCTCTCTGAGATCCGAGTGCGTACGGATGTCTGCCGTTGAGTAGCCTCTTACATCACTGGTAGAATCTCTAGAATATCTATATTGGGCTATTATAAGTCAGAACCGATTTGGGCCCTTATTATTTAATATCTTCATAAATCATATAAAGAGCTGCTTCAGGTTTTCAAAGTTTTTAATTTATGCTGATGACATGAAAATATTTAATTCAGTTGAGTCTCTTGAAGACTGTGAGAGAGTGCAGGAAGACCTTAATCGCTTTGTGGTGTATTGCGAGCATAATAGCTTAAATCTAAATTTAAGTAAGTGCTGCACTATTTCTTTTACCAAAAATATAAACTTTATCAATTTTCATTATACCATAGATAACGTAAATTTAAAGTCTGTAAACTAAATTCGGGGGTCATAATAGACAGCAAATGGCCTTTTAGGCATATAGAAAAAATGATTAATTCTTCATTCCAATTATTGGGACTTATTAAGAGAAAAATTTTATGAACTTACAGACACTTATTTCATTTTATTATGCATTTATTTACAATAAACTGAACTTTGCTTCACCAGTGTGGACCTGGACCCTAAATTATTTGATTTATATTCAAAGAATCGAAAGAGTGCAAAAGAAATTTTTGCAATTTTTGTCTTGTACCTTTAACTTTCCTATTGAACATCATGATTATCTTCCCATTAGAAATTATTATAAAATATTACCATTAGAGTGAAGAACCATGTCCAACCTAATTATTCTCTTTAAAGTTTTAAATAACCTCATAGATGCTCCAGATTTGCTATGTAAGTCCGTTTTTATGCCCCTGATAGGCTTTTTGGGGAATAAAATTTATTTGTAGTTCCTTACCAAAGAACAAACCTGGGGCTTAATTCCCCATGTCACATTATCTGAAACTTTAGTAATTGGAATTTTGAAGATGTAGATTTGTTTAATTTGTCTTTGGAAAATTATAAAAAAAGAAAAAATTATATTTTTCTGGCATAGTTGTTGTTATCTAAGGTTTGGCTATACAGTCTTTCTAACTGATGATACTTTTGAGTGTCTTTCTACTAATTTGAATTTAGTTATAGTATTTCTGTAATAACTATTAATTTATTATCTACTTGTATACATTTTTCTTAGATACTTGCATTGTTTAGTGTTATCAAGGAAGAGTATTTGTAGTCTTTATATCTATATAAGTATGTAATTTTTATTTCACTAGAACATATTATTTAGTGGATGCTGTCACGGAATCTTCCTGTTTGTATCCTGAATGTTCATTAATAAATATATATATATATATATATATATATATATATATATATATATATATATATATTATAGTATATTTTTATTCCACGTACACGAACGTTATAACAACGATGTGATCCTTGTTTGGAGCATGCTTTGCATCACAGCAGACACAATGATCAATTTATCAATTTTTGTCAAACGACGATCGCGATTACGCTCTTATTAGAGCTCATCAGGCCGCCATAGACTAGCGAGCCCCCTGTAGGGCAAAGGCACAAAATGATATCACAAAAACTACTCCAGTGGCTAATACCACCACCGGCATTGAATTACACTGTGACTCCTGGCTTTTGTTGGGAGCATTAAATGATAGTATATTTGTATTCTACGTACACCAACATCACAACAAGGATATGATCCTTTTTTGGAACATAAATATATATATATATATATATATATATATATATATATATATATATATATATATATATATTATATTCCTACCTATCGATCTATCCATAAAGCGCTCATCCCTAATCCCTAATTTTGACAAATCAAGTAATTTTTATGTTCTTTCTTATTTTTCATTTTAGGATGCTGTGAATCAATTAAGTTGGTTCATTACCCCGGTTAACCTTAAGAACGTTTAAAGGAAGCAAAATAAGTATTTTTGTATTTACTCGATTTTTTTCAAAATGGAAAGGGGTGGTTCCTGGGATTTCTATAAAAAACCGTTTCCTTCCGAATATTTTGATACCACATATTCTAATACTACTTTAAGTCGCTCTCATAAAACACGAAATATATTGTTACCTATTATAGAGCATCATTGCGCTCGGTCCATATCGTCTAGTCATCCATAATTCAAACAGTTGACGGTGTTCCTATGACTACAGAGTGAAATGTAAATAAATTATTAATAAAACTGACAAAGAGCAGTTTATTATTATTTATACCGACTGGTTTTCAAATACACGAAAAAATGTTAATTCTTGAACGAAGCCATGGATTTCTCAATATGTTTAGCAGCGGACTTACAGAAGAAAATTACTACAATTATTATTGCATTCTTTACAATAAACGTACATTTAATTAAGTATAATAATAGGCTATAACCGAGACGCTTAGCACGTATACCCTGACTTTTTTTTGAAAAAAATGTCGTTTTTGACAATTTTTTTAACAAAGACGTAAGTAGAACAGAACCAAAAAAATAATTTTCTTTGTTTTAAAAATTCCCACATAACAGAAACAATTTTCGAATTTTCTTTATAACGTCATGTTTAATTAATTTTGATAAAAACTTCTGAAAAGATACTTCTATTAGTAGTCACTTGATTATAACTGTTCCAAATTTCCATTTTTCTAATCCCGTTAAAAACTGCAATTCAATTTGAAAATTGAATCATCTGTTTTTTTTGCGCACCGGTTTCATTGATGTTTAGTTTTTTAAGTAAGAAATTCTACCTAATTTTTTAATGAAAAAAATAAAAAAATTGACCAAATATAGTTTACGTTTTAAATTTTTATAATTAAATATAGTGAAAAAAGCGAATCTATATAATGTAATTTCATTTTTACATAAAATAAATGTTATGTCATATTTAAATAACGAATAATAGTAATAATCCTTTTTATAAAAAAAAACATTTAGAAATGAAATAAAATTTATTTTATTTAAAAATAAGCTTGTGTAACTATTTGGCTCTGCTTTTGAGTATACTTTTTTCTCTACATTTAATTATAAAAATAAATACGAAACAGATTATAGTTGTCAAAATTTTAATTTTTTTTAATAAGAGTTTAAACAGAATTTCTTATCAAAAAAAATATGTTTAATGACAGTTTGAAGGGAATAAAAAAAAAACCTGTATTAAGAAAATTAACAATAAATTTGTGCACAACACCACAGACAATTAAATTTTCACAACGAACTTTTTACCCGTTCTATTAAATACAAAGACCTAGAATATATTTATACACATTGATATATTAAACACCATCAGAATCATCTTTCTTACAAGTTTTTATCAATTCACTTAACACAAAGATATGGAAAAATTCTTTGTCATGTGGTTTTTGTTTAGTTACGATTAAACCATTAGAAGTCTCTATACTTTTATCTTCGTTAAAAAAAATGTAAAAGTAAAAAAATAGAACTCAGGATTCCCTTCCTTTCTGATCCCATCAACATGTATTTATAAAAAAAAAACGAGTGGAAGAGCAGCTCCTCTACGAAAATTTCCGGTAGAATGACTCGACTAACAATAACATTTTCAAAACCAATACTAGAAACTTCAAACCCCTTTTGCTTTAAGCTGAACTGTTGGCAAAAGTTACACTTCAAATGTTTAGAACTCAAAAATAAATGCATGTAAACATGATGTTATCCTAGTTAAAAAGATATCTAGAATTAAACATAAAATTAGAAAATGATATCAAATTTTGGGTATTTGATAAAAAAAAATACTACTTTTTGATCCACTCTGTTTTCCATCAGTACTGATCGTGATTTTAGCTCCGTTGAAAAAAGTTAATAAAGAAGTGGTTACCGTACAGATCTTTCCTCCTATTTCACCACCCCATATGTCGACTTAAATCAATAGTAGAGGTGCTGGTGTATTTATTTTTTTATGACTCTCTGGGAACATCTGTTTTCACTTAAAAAAATGTATCAAAGTTCCAGCATGCGATTTTTAAAGCATGCTGTGTATTAAAATAGGTATTTTCTGCCCCTAAAAAACACTAAATTCGTAACTACTAATATTAGAAGAAAAAATCCGAAAAGCATTTTGGCAAGTTATTATATACCACTCAAAACTTACAATACACGTTTAATATTTAAACTGATTTCCATTGTACAGGGCGGTAAAATGTGTTGAAAGAAATGGATACTATATATGCCCAACTAACCTTAAATTAATTTCTGGACATCCTAACATGTAAACTAGTTATCTCCTAACCTAACCATCCCTATAAAGCCACCTTTATCCCATAAAAACTGTGACAAAAACCAATTTTCAAAAAAAAACGATATAAAAAAATTAAGTTTTGAAAATTCGTTGAAATTATCTTTTGCAATTTTATTAAGGATTGCTTTAATGTAGCAAGGAAAAAAAATTGTTTATATAAATTTTCAGATCCATTGAATTTTTTAAAATTTTCATAAGCAAGATTTTTCACATAAAGCGGTTTGTTCCCAATAAGACTTGCAACACATCTACTAAAAGCACATATTAATATTTCTTCTCGTTTCGAAAACATTCACTTTAAAAAATCAACTTAAAATTTTTATCATCCGTTTGATCGGTCTAAGAATTTAAAAATAAACTTCCTTCATAGGCTCGCTAGCTTAAAAAAGACAAGTAAAATGAGGTTGATCCCTACCTCAGATTTGGATTCCACTCGTGAACCCTCTACAGTTAGTAGTCAGCTTATCTATGAATCACACCTTAGAAAGATGCTCTATGCTCTATACCGTTGTGTGGGTGAGAAAGCAACAGAATGTACCCTAACCAGCAGATATTTTCAAACGATCAGGCGACTCTGAGACCTTAAGTGCTAGAAAATTATGTTTAGGCTGATATAGGAATGTTAGAACGAGCTAAGATCCTTGGCGGGCCGGAACATAGTAAAACTGTCCCATATTATACTGGCCATGAACCGGTTTTGAGTATCAAAGAGCACAAACTACATAAGCCATAAACGCTGACCAAAAACGGAACATACAATTCCCTGAAAAAATAGGCAGGGACCGATTTACAATAAAAACTTAATAAGGAACCCACCCTAAATTCATGGCACAGAAAAATAAGAATTGTGGTGTCATCTCTCCACCTTCCACCTAAGGAATAATTTTGCTTTAACTTTATTTTTATTCCTAAAATACATTTGTTCCTAATTTCGAATTATAACAAAATGTTCCATCCATTGTGAAAGATATACTAATAATTTACCTTTTTCTAACAATACAATAAAGTATTTCAAGACATGACAACCTTTTCGTTACCTAAAATGTATTATTGTTTAAACCTCTTTGATTCGAAAACCAATAAATCAACTCTATTAAAATTATTACGCAGCTATTAAGCATTCATTAATATTTTTCATATATCATAAATCGGGTAGTGCCTTTTAAGGTGTAACATTTAGGGTAAGGAGGGTGTCGGTCGACATACCACTTGACTAAAATGTTGTGCATGAGGATTTCTTACCTCTCCTATATTGTGTTTTTTATCTTCTCTAGTAATTCCGAATACATCTTTTCACATCGACATTGTATTACAGCTATTTGATAAAAATATCAAGTAGTTTTATTTATATATATATATATATATATATATATATATATATATATATATATATATATATATATAGGGCAAATTAAGACAATAAATAAACAGTCAAAAACCAAAATATATTAATCATCTGCATATTTTTCTTTTCAGACAAAATATTTTCTAAAAAAAGATTGTCTCAAAAGCCAAGCTTCTTTGACAGATTCACCAACAAAAGTGCGTTTATTTATTCAACATATTGTTATGACAAAAAAATCTTTGACGTATAAATAATATACTTTAGTTTGGATGTACATCAAAACTTTTGGGTGTCATGAGTATAATCAAAATTCATTATAAAAGTAGTCGTATTTAGAAGTATACTACATTTTTAACAATAATTCCAATAATCAATAAGTTAATATTCTTCAGACTCGTTATTAAAATGTAATTTATAAATTACAGTTTTAAATAAATAAACATTGAAACCTTTCTCCGATTCGCGTGAAATCACCGTAAAATCAAAAATTTACTTTACTACTAAAAATTAAAGATTCTAAATAAAAGCTATTCTTTTTGACAGCGGTAATTTTGAGCCGCTTATCATTATCATGAAGACGAATTTTGACAAACTGAATACATTAATAAGACTTATGTAAAAAACATGTGTAGAGAAGTACTCATGAAAATATTAAAATAGAATAGGTTGCTTGTTAAAAATACATTATAAGTATAGAAATATTTTTGCTTATTGGTACTTAAATAAAAAATAGGAGGTGCCAAACGCCTTACATCTTTGTTATATATAGGAAAAATGTTAAACATAAAAATAAACTAACGAATTTTTGTTATTTTAGATGTAATGACATTTATTTTACTAAATTTTAAGAATCTACGAAAAAAATAGTTAAATTTTATACATGCTCTATATGAAAATATAACCATTTTCCAGATATTTATAGTAAAATATTCAATTTACAAAAAATCGATACTTAATAGAAACAAATACAGCCCATGCTCCTATCTTTGTGTTTTAAAATCTACAAAGATTACAAAAAAAAAAGATGTTACCGGAATATCGGAATGAATTTAAATTTTCAATTCTGCTGCTACACATAAATAACATATCCGCAATGTGACAAGTGAATGTGGGTCACCTACTGAAATCTTAATGGTCCATTGAACGAGAATATCGAATTCTCTTCATCTGTTAAAAAGATGTTAAACGTTAAACAGAGTGACTCCAATATCCTCTTAATTTATAAATAAAAATATAATGCATATTTAATAACAATTTTTTATCTTTTGGAGAGATTGTAAAAAACTAAGATATAAATATGAGCTTTAAAAAATTTGCCTCATTTTTTCCACATATTCTAAAAATTTAGTAAAATACAGGTCATTATATTTAAAATAAGACAATTTCTGATAGCTTTTTCATATATCTTTATTATTTGATTTTCAAGAGTTTTTTTCGAAAATAAATTGGAAATATTCATAAAAATGCCAATTACTTTTGTATTTATTTTCCTAAATGATGTTATGATAATGGAGTAACTCTTTTTACTCTCCTTTGGATTCCTGTACATGCAAATCACAAATAGTGGTCAGCCTGTATTTGCAAGCACTTACTTTATCACCATTTTTATTATTTTAGTTTCTCTCGATATAATAAAAACCTAAATTGAAGCTATTCGCTCTTTTATTTTTATATTAATCAGATCTTCCGTGCTTCCGCGCAAAATTAAATTAAAAAATATAATTTCACATGATATATTCAACCTCTTTTCCAATACACCAAATGTCTGGTTTAAATAAACGTCGTAAGTTGATTATGACGATTATTGTGATTTGACCCCTAAAAAAAACTACTAAATATGCAATTTCGTCTTACTTTGAACTTTTAGACACATGGTAGTGTTTCCAGAGTTTATTGCTACATATATAATTAAGATTCACAATTTCTCACATTAATGTATTTTTTTTTTACTTCCTTTCGCAAATTTAAATACCATTATAGTGTTTTAGGATTCAAATTCATATTACTGTTATTTATTGTCATTTTTATAATCTGGTTCATTTCTGCGTTCAACATAAGTTTAAAGTCTAAGCCTATTTAAAGTAGGCGTACTAAGTAAACGTTATTTCTTGAACACTAATTGCATATAAAACCATTGTAACTGAATATCAGATGATTTTATGGTGACCCAACGTAATCAGAATCTTTCAAAAACATACTCCAACGATCGGGATATGATATATACCTTCTAAAAATATCATGAAAATTTCGTATGAACATGGATCCGGAAACGCTGTTAAACGGGTGTTAGGGTGTAAAATATATTTTAGTTTTCTTGATGCACCTTTTCTACAGATATTTAAATCAAATTTGTCACACGACAAACTGTAATTAACAACTATTTAAAGTAACCATAATACATTTTAGAAAATTATGCAGGGTGTAAGTTTTTATAGATTACGACTCCTTTGACAGCCTCAAAAAAATTGTTGTAGAAACATTGACCTAATTTGGTACTTCTATCGGATTTTCTGCTTTACTTTACAACTTTTATGTTCCTTGGATTTAATATTTCTTACCTTTTTTTTTAGTAATTTCGAAAAACGTGTTTAAAAACATGGACAATTTTGATGGAGTTTAGCAGGGTTGTTAGGTTTTAAACATTTATTAAAAACAAGTGTTTTAAGCATTATTAAAACATCATACTTATTTAAAACAGTAGAAAAAAAACACATTTAAAACAGTTTTTTTTCTAGTTGGTTAATATAAAAAACTAGTCTGAACATACTCTAACAATAAAACAGTTATACAGTGAATACATCAATCTAATAACTAACTATAATATCAGAATTGAAAACAAGTGTTTTAAATACGTTTTTTTTTATTTTAAACATTTCACGTTGGAGTTTAAAACATTTTTAAAACATACAAAAGAACTGTTCAAACCACATGTTTTAATACTAAAAAATTTTTTTTTTCAATCCGGGTTTTTAGCTTGGAAGACTTAGGTAAAAAGCTGATACTAAAACCGCCTCCATGTTTTTAAACGCATTTCCTCAATTACTTCAGAACGCAGCAGGGTATGAAAAAGGTCCAGGAAACATAAATCTGTAGAATAAAGCACAAAATCAGATAGAAATACCAAACTAGGTCACTCTGGCTCCAGCAATCTTTTAGGGAATAGTAATCTTAACCTGAAAAAAGTTACATGTATTATAATCACTTTATAAATATTAATTACGGTTTATCATATGCCAAATTATATAAAACTGTACCAAGCACATCAAAGAATTTAAAAGATATTTAAGATTTTAACAACAAACGGCTCTTGAAAACAAAGCGTTACCAGATCCTTTTAATATGACCTTTTCACCTTGTTTTTAGGATATATCGTGCCCCAAATGTTGGCGAATGTTTTTTGAAACCCCCTGTAAAATTCCAATGTGAAAAAGAAAAAATAATCTTAGAATAACTGAAAGCTGACAAACAGGTACGGAAGTAAATATGTCGAATTTTCCCATTATAACAATATTGTCCTAATTTTTGGTATACAGCTGAGCTTTTCTTTTTCGGTTCGCAAGTATGTCATAAAACGGATTATGACTTATGCTTTGTGTCAGACGCTCTATCCATTCCTTACGTTCTTCATCACTACTAGCTGACATTCTATAAACAGTGTGTTTTCCTTCAACTACTTTTCCTTCGGAATCAGTCTTGCATGCCTAAAAGTAAAATAACAATTCAAAACGTTATCTTAATTTCAAATGAATAAACGCGACTCTTTTTAACAGCGCCAATTTTAAATCTGCTTCTCCAGAAACCGCTATTCTACAAAACGGAAAATAATACACTCACTGTAACGAGTCATGCGTTATAACAATGAAAATTTACTTTATTAATATACAAATAAACATATTTGTATTTATCATATTGCTAATGATATGTCTCGAATTACTTGATTTTATTTTATTTTAAAAGAAAAAGTATTAATTGTGTAATTTATTATTGTTAACGAAAATAAACAAAAATGTTAAAAAGTAAAATGTCTGGCTTTTCAAGTGTATTTCCAAAGGAATAACGGAAATATCACAGAAAACGACATAATCTAAAACAACAATGGACACACTTTTTCATATCATGATAATTGACTTCTTTCGGATTTTTTTAGAACTTAAAATGTAAATAAAAAAAGATACTTCAAAATCGAAAAAATATTATATAAGAGTTAACGTGTCTCTCAGAAGATGTTAAGACACATACCATTTTAGGTAAATTTTAGATATGTCTTTTATATAATATCCCCTATAAATATAATACATTAAAATTATATTTATCATTTAACACACTATGAGATAATAACGATGAATTCCTATAGTCCATTCACTATTTAACTGCATCTGGTTGGTAAAGCTGATTGTTATTATAAAATGGGGTATCCCATAAATTTAATAAATAAATAAATAAAAGGAAAGTACCATTATCAGCTACCAACGGGTATTGGTCATGATTTATCGTGGGTTTACTCCTGATTTATTACAACTTTGTTGATAATTTAAACCCCATTTGTTTTTAAACTATTGCAAATCCATATATAAAAACTTTTTTTAATTTAATACTGATTTGTTGTTTTTTTGCTATTGGGTTAATTTATTGTTAGATTATTTTAAGATTAATATAAGATTATTATAACAATTCGTTTCTATACATTGTAAATCTTTTCATAAAAATGTATGTCCTGAAAGACCTCATCGTCCTCACTGTCTAGATTTATAAACTCAATCTACTTTTTATCAGTAATTTGTCAATCAAATTTTTTTAAACAAAAAGCACTTAAACAGTTTTTAAGGATTTTGAAGTCTTGTCTATTTGGAAGATATCCACGTTTACCGCATTTAACTCCGAGCATCGTAACCGGCTTTCCAGATTTTATCCATTTAAAGTCCATGGTGCCTGAACTATATCAATAAAAACAAATATGCACATCTCCTTACTGCACCTGACATTGGGAAAATGTTTGGTATATTTTATTCCAAATATGGTTATTCAATGTGTGTGTATTTTTCAAGAACTAATAAACAAGAAAAACTTTTTTTATTTTTAGAATTGTGGAAAAATTATTTTCATATCAAATATATTTGTCACCACTGTAAATTATGTTATTATTTTGTGGGAGGTAATTGCGATTTAGGCTTTGATGCTTCCAGGAGTCTGCATAGTGAGGAATGCCTGAAACATCTGTAATATTAAAGCTTTCGTCTTGCACTTTAGTAAATTATTAGAAGTTGCTTTCACAAAACCACTACTGACTTGATGAGCTGAGACCATTTTATTCAAAATACAGTATATTACATGTCCAAAAAATTGAAATAAAACTTTTGCTGTTGATTATAAATATTTCTAAGGAGGTGGTGTCAGATTGACCCAGACTTTTTGAAACATGCGACAACACGGCATTCATTCGAACAGCGCGCTGCTCCCTACAATGCCTTACCACAATTAGGTGCTAAACTTACTGCCGTTTAGTATTCGTCTACATAGCCATAACGTCAGGTCAATTTAGAGCAGTTGAGGTCTCTGCGTCCCCACCTCCCTAGTACTGTTAGTTTTTTGCTTGGTAGTGTACAATAGTAATGGCCGGATATTGGCGGCCTGGATGGCTTCTCAAGTCAACGGATTTGGATTTTGAAGAAATTTTGACTAGAGTCAATGCAGAGTGACGCTAAGGACAGTGAAAGTAAAAATGTTTGTGATTAAGACTGGATTCTGGAGTGATATTGAAGAAGAAATTATACCAGCTGGAGATGAACTTTTGTCTGATAATCAATTAATCGCACAATAATCAAATTTAAACCAAGGTAAAACAGATGATAACTCACTCAGTTCATTACATTATTTTTGGGGTAAAAATAGATTCAAGTGGGCAAAAGAAAATCCGCCTGTCAACGTCACAACTCGAGCACACAATCTTGTTATGCACTTACCAGGTTTACCTCATGAGGCAAGAGTTGCCCAAGATCCATTGGAATTTCCAAGTTGGAAGTATAGCGACTATTTTTCTCTGACCCCCTTTTAAATACCTGTTTCAATCATCTTAAAGTTAGATATTTTTATTCAGTTGCAAAAATGCCAAAAAAGAAATTTGAATAACACTTGTACTACAGATATTACGCGTCATATTTGTTACTATGTGATCAACTTTACTTGCTTTAATATTAGTTTTTATTTTTTACAGTTATCAGTAGCTAAAAACTAAATTCTAATTTAAAACTAGACAAATCTATTAAAGCTATTTTATGAGTATTAGACCGAAAAATATATTAAAATTACTACATATATATATATACATACTCCCACCTTTTAGCACAGTACAACAATACTTCTTGGATTTTAGTCAAGAATAAGGCGACTTCCCGTTTGGGGTCTATATATTTTTTACCACCGACTTGGATTACAAATAACACAAACTTCAAAGCACAATTCCAGAGCAAACAGCGCAATCTAACACTGTTACCTTAAAAATGTGCTTAATTTTTAATGCATATGGCAGATCCAATAAGGCGAATTCGGCACAAATACGTTACCAAAACATAATCAGGAATACTCATCATATTGATTGCTTTCTCGGAGCACCAATGTTCTATTACATAAAGAATGTCCCAATTAACTTGATTATTAAACCCCTCTATATTAGAGATTTTGTTTAAAATACAGTCCGAATTAACGTGAACTATTTTATAATTTGTTTTCACTTTACAATCTAGTACATTATTATTTATTTTGTTACCTGATTTTTTTATTAATATGCCCTAGGGCCATAATTTTCTCTTGTTGAGATCTTCCAACTTCCAACAAAGTAAAATCGTCTTTAATTTTGAAAAATACACTTCCTGCATCTTTGTCAGTTAGCAGTTTTTCTACGATGAACAAATTCCCTTCAATTTTTTTTTTTTAAGTAATTTTTTATTATGGTAGATTCATAATTAGCCCTTTTGTTGGATATCTGCGAGGAAAACTCCTTGTCGCTTCTTCATTCCTTAATAATGGTCTTACTATAATTTAGTTCTACCTAGCTATTTTGGGTTCACAGTTTAGTTCTATTAACTTTATGGGATGACTAATCTCATTGCTCTATTTTTGTTCGACTCACTAATAAAAGCCCTTTCCAGGAATTTTATTATCACAGCACTAATACTACACTTGGCACTTAACGCACAATTTTTTTTTAATTTCAATTCTGAATATGTCTCTTGTAAGAGAACTTAATTCACGTTTGACTTTATTTTTAGTCCCCCTATTACCACACTATAATACCAATGACGGGTCAATGTATTGTGTAAACCTGACTCTTTCTCTCATTTTCGTTCTCTTCTAGTAACTAATTTTAACAGAACTTTTCCTGAACAGAGAATTAAGCCTAAGAATAAAAAATCTTGGGTCACAAAAGGAATTCGTGCATGGGCAAAAAACCTCAGATTCTTATGTTTACATAGAAAATATTGTTTTAATGATTTTATTATTAGTTACATTAGTAAATATAGGAGCAAAAGCTAAAGCAAAAGAACTGTATTATAAAAAAAGGTTACACGAGTCCAATAATAAAACCAAAGAAAATTGGAAAATTATTAACAATTTGCGTGGAAAATATAATTTGACCGGACCAAATCCTTCTATTCACTCCAATGATATTAATGTTTTATTGTTCAGTTGCAGACCAGCCAATTGCTAGCGTAGGCCCTAAGAATGAACTCTTTAGCTATTTAAATAATTTTTATATCCCAGACAACTTTCAAATTGCTACCACTAATTTTGCAGAGGTTAAAAAGGTTCTCTCAGAAATTGGCAATAAGAACTCTTATTATCATCAATAGAGGCGGGTCACCAAGTCGACTCAATCTACACTGACTTATCTATTCACAGCGTCTGCGATCCGCTCCTGTTGAAGAAACTATCCGAAATTGTCATTACCAGAAGTTACCTAGAGTGAATCAAATCTTACCTCTCTGAGCGTCGACAATATGTACAGATCTGTGGCTCCTCATCCCGAGAAATCATTGTGACTTCTGGAGTCCCTCAAGGGTCGCACATTGGACCTGTTCTGTTTCTGCTCTTTGTCAATGACGTTGCATCCTGCTTTGGAGTATCCCGCTTCCCCCTATACGCGGATGACTTAACATTTTATAATATTGTCAATAGCAGTGCCAATTCACTGCAGTCTGACCTTAACATTTTTGCCTCCTGGTGCACTGACAACCTACTAAAGATTAATGTATCCAAGTGCAAGGCAGTTAGCTTTTATAAATGTGCCAATCCGATTATCTCTACATATAAGGTATACAACGAATCTATTAACACTGTAAATAATATAAATGACCTGGGAATTATTTTCGATCATTGTCCTTTAATTAGCACTTCGATAGTATTATACTCAAGAGCTTCAGAATGTTGGGATTTATCAAACGTAATACAAAATACATTAACGATACCAAAGCAATCATGAGTTTATACAACTGCCTTGTACGCAGCATCCTTGAGTATTGCTCAGTTATTTGGACTCCGAGTTATAACACCCACAAAATAAGATTAGAAAAGGTCCAAAACCGATTCATCAAGTACCTATTGTTCAAATACTAATTTCCCTACTCAGATCTTCCCTATGAGACCAGACTATTGTTGTGTAAAATGAAGAGTCTGGAAGAGACGTAATGATGCACTGCTTCTCTCTCTCTCTCTCTCAACCGCCTCTATTCTGACTGTGATATCTTCAGTTTTGGTTTATCGAAAATAAAAAGACAAATTTTGTATAAATAGCTTTAGTTAGATTTCACATATTTTATTACATTTTAACTACACATGTTTATTTTAAATTATACAGACTGTTTGTGTTCTTGCTTTCCCTCTTTCTAGTGTTTCTTTTTCTGTTTGTATTTTAAGTATTTTCTGTTTGTATTAGTTATATACCATTTGGAATTATCATTCCGTAGTGTATTAAATAAATAAATAAATAAAAAACTCTGCTGGATCAGACGGGTTGTCTGCTCGCATATTGATGAATCTTCCAGATGAGGCACTATACACATTGGTTGAACTAATAAATATATCTTTGTTAAAGGGTGTCTTTCCCAGTTGCCTAAAAAGTGCTTTAGTTATTCCTTTGCACAAGGGTGGAGATCTCGACGACCCTTTCAACTTCAGACCGATTACATTAATTACTCTCATCTATCTCCAAAATTATGGAAAAATTGGTTAAACTACGGATTACATCCCACCTGTTACGCTTCAATATAATTAATTAACTACAGTTCGGTTTTCAGCCTTCTAAAAACACTAATGATGCAATTTTGCCTTCCTGGAACAGGTGAACTTAGGTTTGAATGAGGGAGATGCGGTGGCGGCAGTGTTCTGTGACTTCAAAAGCATTTGAATTGTGTATGTCACAGGACTGCTACGAAAGCTACAAATTTATGTTTTCGTGGTCAGTCTTTGGAGTAGATAGAATCTTATCTATCAGATAGGTCACAGGTTGTCAGATGTGGTGGATTCTCTTCGGACAGCCAGCGAACTATAAGAGGTATTCCACAAGGGTCAGTTCTGGGACCAATTCTGTTTTTACTGTGCGTAAACGATTTAACTTTTCTAAATATCCAAGGTCGTTTTACATTATTTGCGGACGATAAAACCATTCTTTGGCGTGGCTGTGAAAAGGATTTGAGCACCATTATGTCAGAAGAAACTGAGAGTGTTAAAGAATGGTGTAACTTGAATTCCCTTCGATTCAATATTAAAAAAACCAATATTTTATCTTTTAAATTTTCACTTGGTTCTCGAGTTTAATGACCAGATCATTGAGGGCAAACCATTTATTAAAATTTTGGGAATGACATTGGATGATAGACTGAGATTCGCTGAGCACATCAATAATTTAAATGCAAGGCTAGCTTCGGCATGCTTTGCAATGAGGATAGTTTCCAGCAAGCTTGGTTGGTCTTCTGCAAGACTGGTGTATTTCTCTCTGGTCGACTCTCAGTTGAGATATGCTATAACTTTTTGGGGGTTGAGCTCTCAATATTTACTTGAATCAGAGTTCACGTATCAGAAGAGCGCAGTTCGATACCCTAATAAGGCTAAGCCAAGGGATCACTGTAAGCCACTTTTTATTTCCTCAAGGATTCTCACATTGAAATGCTTGTTCATTGTAGAAACTGTGTGCATGATTCACAAGAGGTTCAGTGAGCGAGATGTTGGTTTTACCTCTCAGTACCACACTCGTCGGTCTTACCATCTCAAACTTCCTTTGCCCATACCTCACTTCTCCTTGATCAAGAATTTGCTCATCTATGAAAACATGGGGTTGGAAGTGAGGTTGGATTAAATCAAAACAATTAAATTTTCGCGAAGAAAAATTTATGATTTTCTTATTGAAATAGGCAAAAATATTGACTTAAAGTGTTATAAATCAATAAAATAAACATTCCAGTCAATGTTTGTGAAAGTTAATGTCCAAATTTTGGTGTATTTTTTTTTTAATTTGTTTCGTTTGTTTTGATTTTCGGCGGAAAGCGTGGGAGAGCAAAATCGTACAAAGTATCCTTGATAACCGTTCCAAATCATCACTGGAAAGTTATAACGTTACATAATTGATATAGTCACTGAAATATTTGAAACAAAGAGTGATTTGGAAAAATCAAGTTTCTCTAACCTACAAAAATGGTAAATATACAAAAATGCTACAAATGTTACAGAGAATGTATCTTTAAAGAAGACAAGGATAAGGAAAAGTTATTTTGAGTTTCCCTGCGATTTGTGTCACAAAGTCGTATGTCAGGACTGCAATTGTTTTCAAGCACAGGAAATCAGAGTGATTCCTAGCTCTTCTAGGTCGCTGGTGCACCTTTGTCCAGATTGCAAGTCCAATTTTAAACAAATTCCAAAGAAGTTTGAGCAAATAGACCTACTTCAACAGGAGGTGAGCACACTTCAGGGTAAACTCCAGTTAATGGAGATTACGATTCAGTCTAAAGTAAATCAAATTGAGCTAAATAATAAGGTCAGTACACTTGAAGACAAACTGAATTCAATTCTAACTTTTCATGGTACTTCTGATGAAAAATCCACCACGGAAAACATTGAGAAAGAGCGCAAAATCCCTGACATAGAAAATCAGCTTATAATTCAATCTGAAATAATTGTTTCAAAACTAGATTCAGTTGTTGATATCGTCAAAAAAACAAACACAGAGTTGATAAATTTGTTTACTAAAACAAGAGAAGACCAAAGAAATATTGTACCTAAAGCAATTCAAAGTGGAAAGACCAAGTCTAATGAAGCATCTAAAGATAAATCTAAGAATTCCGTAGATAAAAACAAAAATAATGCTAAAGTTACACCAAGTCAAGTAGAAAGAGCAATTAACTCAGCTATGGAAAAAGTTGAGTGTGATAATAGAAAGCAACAGATGCAGACGCTAACAGGACCATCATCTTCAGAGGTAGCTATGGTCAGCAGTAATACTCAAGCTCAAGAATTAACAGGTGTCTCGATTTCAACTCCGAACCATCCAAGAGGACAATACCACTACCTTACAGGCGTCCCTAAAAAGAAATGGTACCACTTAAGTCAAGTTGATTTCAACCCTGAAATCTGTAATAGAAAATATTAAATCAAAAACTAAGATCAATGGTGGTGATCTGCTGACAGTTACACAACTAAACACAATGGGAAGCACAAACTCTTTTAAAGTAGGAGTTGATAGCAGATATGTATCTGAAATTGAGCAAGAGGATTTCTGGCCTGAAAATATTATATGTAGAGACTTTGTTTTTAACAAAAATGCTATGTCATCTAGATTTCAGCAAGATAACTACACATAATAGAAATTTTTGGTTCAACCGCAGGGACGGGAGACAGCATTAGACGAGTGTAGAAACTTAACGATATATTACCAAAATGTTAATGGTTTACGTACAAAATTGATAGGTCTATCCAATAACATATGTGTTGCCTCATATGAAGTAATTATGTTAACAGAAACTTCCCTTAACTCAAACTTCTTAGATTCAGAAATTGGGCTTCAAAATTACAATATCTACAGAAAGGACAGAGATAGTAAGGAAACAGGAAAATTAAGAAATGGGGGTGTGTTAGTAGCAGTTAGTATGAAATGGAAATCGGAACAAGTGTTTATTGCAGATAAAAAATCAGAGGAAATTTGGGTGTCTGTTCATCTGAATGACCCACAAAAAAAACTTTTATGTTGTGTCTATATTCCTCCAGCGTCAAGTCCGGATATTTATGAAATGCACTGCAAAGCAGTAGAGAGTGTGACTACGAGAGAATGAATGAATTTTTGTTGTGTACTAACTGGGATCTATACCTTAACTCTAGTCACGTGGAAAGTGATGTAAGTCTGTTTTATGAAATTTTAAATCATGCTATTGGCTTGTTTGTACCCAAGATTAAGATTAGAAATAATTACAAATTCCCGTCATGGTTTGATACAGAACTAAAAACCAATGTTTTTCAAAAGAGAATTGCCCATAAAAGATACAAGCAATCTGGTAGCATTGAAGACTATAATTTGTTATGTAGTCTTCGTTCTTTATGTAAAACACAGGCAAACAGATTGTACAAGAATTATATTAATAAAATAGAGGATAATATTCTTCTAGATCCTAAAAGCTTCTGGAAATATATCAGTCAGAAAAGACTGAACAACGAAATTCCATCGGTACTTGTTCTTGGAGACAAACAATCAACAGATGGGCAGTGTTCTGTCAATCTCTTTGCAGAGCATTTTTCGTCTGTTTATGAAAAACCAACAACGAAAGCTTGTTGTGCTGTCTTGAACATGACATTTAATGGTTTGGTTGTCGATAACTCCTTAAATCTAAAAATATCTGAAATTTTTGAAAAACTAAACACTGTTAACATTGACAAGGGGCCAGGCCACTCCATATTTTATCAAACTTTGTGCATTTGCTCTCTCTCGACCTCTTTGGATAATTTATAACAAATCATTAACATCAGGCATTTGGACCAGATTTCTGGAAATTATCCTTTGTTACCCCAATATACAAAAACAGTGGTCGCATTTTCCAAAAATTTTTGAGTCTATTTTCGCAGAATTTTTGACTGAAAGATTTAAAAACATATTAACAACTAAACAACATGGTTTCGTGAGTGGTCGTTCTATCACAACCAATCTACTAGTTTATGAACAGGCGATATCGGAAGCATTGGAGAGGGGATGTGTTATCGACTCAATATACACAGACTTCTCTAAGGCTTTCGATAAAGTCGATACAAATTTATTAGCAGCCAAATTATCACACTATGGTATAGGGGGTACACTCTTGAACTGGCTAATTTCATATCTTGATAGCAGGAAACAAGTTGTTAAAATCAAAACTTTCTACTCAGACATTGTCAATGTTACCTCTGGAGTACCACAAGGAGGTCATCTTGCACCTCTTTTGTTTAATATTTTTATAAATGACATTATTAATTGCTTTCACCATAGTGATATATTATTATATGCAGATGACTTGAAAATATTCATGGTAATTGACTCTCCAGAAAAAATAAATCTTATGCAAGATGACCTCAAGAGATTTGAAAGGTGGTGTGATATCAATTTCATGAAACTTAATTCGGGTAAATGTAAATACATACAATTTAGTAGAAAAATATCCTCATGCCTAAATAATTATTATATTTCGGATCATTTAATTGATAATGTAAGTGTTATAAGAGATCTAGGAGTACATTTTGCTTCTAAACTCACTTTTATTCAGCACATTGATTATTGCTGTAATAAAGCCTTACAAATGTTAGGCTTTATTAAGAGACATACCAAAGATTTTCAAAATATTTGTGCTTTAATAAACTTATATATTTCTCTAGTCAGGTCCCAGTTAGAAAATAGTACTTGTGTGTGGACACCCTACTATGTCTGCCGTATCAATAGAATCGAGAGAATACAGCATAGATTTCTCAGATATGTAGGTAGTAAACTGAACATTCCTTTTGATTAGATTCATTACAATGAATTACTGTCTTTACTAAGATTGAATACCCTAAGTAATAGAAGAAATAATTTTGACAAAATGTTTATATTCAAGTTAATTAACAATTATATTGACTGTGCTGATCTTTTGTCTCTGATCAATTTTTATGTTTCGCCAAGGGCTTTGAGGGGGATGAATACATTTTACCCTGGATGGCATCGAACTCTTTATGGACAATCATCATCAATAACGAGAATGATGTCTCATGCCAATTCCTTAGGGTTTGATGTTTTTAATTCATCTCTAACCAAAGCAAAAGCAAGTCTAACCTCAACGTAATCTTAATTTTATTTATGTTTCGACTGCAATTTTTAATAAGTGTATTTTATATTTTAGTTATATGATATTGTATTTTTTTTTATTACTTGTATTTAATGTAGAGTTTTATGTACTCATCATATTGCAATTGTAAAATTGAGCGTTTGCCCGTTGACTTAATAAATAAATAAATAAACATAAAAATTACTATAATAATTTTAATCGTTAATCATTGTAACCTTACTTTTAATTTTTAATTGAAAAGTGTTGTCTGTTTTTTTTTAATTTTTTTCCTACATTTTGGAATTGTTTTAAATGTGACATATTTTAATTGCATGTATGTATATATTTTCTTTTTTCTTAAAATGTTTATTTATAATTGTTTTTATATCACTGACATAAATCAGAAACATATGCCTACCTCATAGTCAGTTATGCTTTTGAATTTTTAGGTTTTAAGATTTTTTTTCCAGCTTTGTCAACAAGATTTAATTCTTTATACAATAAAGCATATTTGATTTTGACTTTGACGATTTGTTAGAATAAATGAAAATACTTTTGCTTCCGAAATCCACTACGGTTTTATTAACTCAAACCAGATTCTGTGAAACAAGACAAAACTATTCATAAATATGCTATATTAATCAACCAGTTTTAAGATTTAAGACATAATGATTTATGCACTATAGTAAAATTGAAGAATTATAGAAATTTAGAAGCCACTAAAGAAGAGGTTTTAGTCTAAAAAAATGCTTTAGTGTCTCAAGAATGTATCTCATTGACAAAGCTGTACAAAAAGAGAAAACTGGGGGTTACAAATGGAAGAAGGAAAGTATAATTTAAATAACAACTTTTTTTTGGAATATTTTAATAGGTATAAACGCATTTATAGACTAGTAATCGAGCCTGCTAAAGAACGGTATTATAAAAAAGAATTTCTAAAGCGGGTAATAAACCAAAAGAAAACTGGGCCATAATAAATGATTTGAGGTGTAAAGTTAATGCATCTGAGAATGAACACATGATGAATTTAAATAGTAAACTGGCTTTAGGTTGCTTTGCAGTTCGAGTGATGTCAACTGAGCTTGGAATTTCTTCGGCAAGAATGGTGTACTTCTCATTGTTTGAGTCGCACCTGCGGAGTGGCATAGCATTTTGGGGTTTTTGCAACCAAGAGTTGTTTAATAGTGTGTTTGTTCTTCACAAAAGAGCTATTAGATATACGTTCAAGGCAGGTTATAGAGAACACTGTAGACCACTCTATTAAGCATGGTATATTAACAGTTGTATCTTTATTTATCCTGTAAACAATGTGCCTACTTTACAAAAAGTATTTTGGTATCGTTCCAGAATGTAATATTGATAATACACGACAGAATAATCAACAAACTATACACCTTCTTATACCTCGAATGACGTTCACCAAACAATCTATAATATATGAAAGCATTAAGATGTATAACCATTTGAGCTTGGAAATTAAACAGCTACATTTTTGCAATTTCGGAGAAAGGTAACATCTTTCTTTAGGTCATATTATAGACTGGAAGAATATTACAATGAAACTTTTAGACATCTATTATAAATATTTATTTACTTCTTGTGTGGTGTCACGTTTTATTTATTTGAGAATCTTCATAATATTTTAGTTTTTTACATAAGTTTTGTGTTACATCTTTATTATTATTACTGCGATTTTATATTCCGACTTACTGAAACTTTTGACCTATTTTTTAATTGCTTAAGTTATTTTTATTGACAATTACCTATAGAAATGACGCACACCATGCCACATGCTTAATGGTTTCTATTCTATCGTATATTTATTATATAGTAAATATAACAATAGAGCATTTGTAAAAGTAAACTAAAATTATAAAGGAATAAGAGCAATATTGATATCGAAAACCGAGCCCGATCTACCATGAGCACACCCGATTTTATCTAAATGTCTAATTCTGACAGACAGCAATAACAAAGATAACCAAACAAACGGATGGATACACGCTAAAACACAAAAACGTGGTAAACACGAGGCGTCCTAAGCCAATTAGAGTCACAAATGAAAATATCAATGCACTTAATGTAGCAACCTTCTTTCATATTCATATCGGGTCCCGATCCGAAAATTAAAGCAAAGGGCATATTGGAATGCCTTAAAGCCAATAACCCAAGTCAAAACTAACTTTTAGGTGAGTTGAGTAGACAGTTTGAGCGTGAACCTTATGTAAATAATAATAAAATGTATAAAAGGGAATATAGACAATAAATTTTTAAAATAACTGCTAATGAAAGGCTCATAACCTCTTCAAGAAATTCTGTTAAAACTATGTAGAGCATAACAACACAATCAGAATGATTGTCTTTAATTTCAAACATTTTCTAAATAAAAATAGGACAGACCCTGTTATCACAGCTAATGACAATTTAATGCCTACTTTAGTAGTATTGCAAAAAATGAGTTAAAAGCATACCAAAGACAATCATTATTCCTTTAGATAACATAAAACAATAATTAAACATTCCTGTTGAAAATTTCTGAACCAGTTCCCACTGCTTTTGCTTTTCGATGGATTAGCTACCCCAGAGATTAATATTGTGACCAATATTGCAAACAAACTACTAAAATAGGATAAAACTAAAATAGCCGTGGTTTCACATAGATATAAATTTTTATGAATGAAGAATTATGCAAAAGAGTTATGGTAGAAACTGTCTTGAACAAAAACAAAAGGAAATAAAATTGCCAGAAGAATTCTAAATATAGATGATGGGAAGCAAAGCTAAGAAATATTCAACATAAAGTAGAAAATATTTTGGCATTTTCAGTGTGTAAGTTTGATAGAACTATGATACCTGTCGGGAGAAAAGAAGTTTAACTGTTTATTATTTCATAATTAACCTAAGCTCAAACTTACTTTAATAAAGTCCGCTCCTCCACTAGCATATAATTCAAAACAGAATTGCTTTTGTCGATCCTGACATTCACGTATCGAAATATTTTCCAGTGGAATAATACCTCGTGGTTCTTTGTCTGTAGTATACTCAAAATAATATAAACAATTATCATTCAAAATAAACCAGCGACGTTTCCAACTTTTGTAACGCCCACCTTGTTTCCACAGCCAGCCTTCCTTGTCTGGATTGAAAAAGGTATGCATCAAGTCGTTGCCATCATCTTCGGGAATTTTGAAGGGTTCTGCCTTAATACTATCATATAAACTCTGAAATACAATATACTAGTTGGAATTCCCAATGTTCATAATTATATTACATTTATTTATAAATTATAATTTAAATATTTACAAAGGGTTTCTATAATATATTTAACACATGAATAGGGTTCCAGCAATGTGCCAAATGATATTCACTTACATTTTCCTAATTTTTCTGACACCTTTACGAAGAAGGTATTTGCCAAAAGTTGACAATGGAAAAATATTTTTTTTATATATATGCATTACAAATTTCAGTTATTTTTCTGGTTAATTCGAACATTATTTACACATAAAATAAAAACACCTAGATTTTTTGAAAATATAAGCTATCTAAGCTTCTAGGCATAAACTCTTATAGCAGTGTTATGAATAAATATATTATTTTTGGTACGGAAACGGGTCCTCCTTTCTTCGCCAGTGCCTAATATTAAAACATTGTGTGTAAGCGCAAGCAAAATTTGCTTTCCTCTGAAAATGTCAAATAGAACAAAACCAAATATATTTACATATTTTTTCTCAATTTAGTAATTTCTCTGTCAAAATCAAAAATCGCTTGGGATGATTCAACTGGTAATTTTTGCTTCTTTTTTAGGAAAGGAATATGACTCACAGCATTTCTGTTTCCAACAACTATGTTACTCTCTTATTTATTTATTTCAGCTTTTAAAAAGGTTTGTCATCTTATTCATATAAAAAATACCCCCTTTGTGGCCCTAATAAAGTTGTTTATAAAGTTTTCAATCAATAAATGTTAATTTATTGAAAACCTAGATTCTACTACAGCATTACCATGGGATAGTATTAATACAAATTTAACAAACTTACATGATTCTTGATAAAAACTCCCGTCATAAATTCATAAAAAAATATATTAAGGCGTGTATCAAAGGATTAAGCATTGCACCCATTCGCTGCCTTAAATTAGCAAGGACTCTGGCATGTAGCCAAGAGGGGTCCAAGCGGTCTGACCCACAACCCCCTGCCCCAATAACCAAAAATATTTTGGGTTTGTTTACATAATTTACGAAAGTAGAACTTCAATGACTGCTGATTACTAGTTCGATATTGGCTCTGCTTACTAGAATACTTTTTAATGCAAATCTCAGGAAAATTAGGAAGCAGGCCAACTTTCTAAATATTGAAGCTTTTTGAGACTTCTTTTGAACTAGCCCAGGTTTCCATTGCTAGACCCTGTGCAAGTGCAAAATAAAATGCAAACAAATTACAAAAATCCATTTTCTGCCAATATCTGCCCAAATATGACAGAGAGCAAATATGTAAACGTAAAAAAATTAAAATGAGAATATCCTAAGCAAAAATGGTTTTGATGATTTTTTCCCAATTATCCTATTTATGTTTCTAAGATACACTGATCGGAAACTATAGTTAATTTTTGCTTCTAAGATCATCATTATCAAAATAAAAAGTGAAAATTCTGAAAACATGCGAGGACGAAATTTATAATAATTCCTACTAAAATTATTTTTCGACTTCTAAAAATGCATTTGAGAGGGAAAATATTCAAACTATATAGTTGAAAATATTTCAAAAAAAAAATATGCAAAGGTCATAGTTACCAATTAAAAATTTTTAGTCAAAATGGTCAAACTTTTTGTTAATACCTTTTAACTCCCTACTACAAAGAATAGTATTTACTAATAAATTTAAGTGATACACTTGACATATCAAGGTAATTGAAATAAAGTGGGGTTACTTACAACAAGTAATTCCTTTGGCAAATCTTGGCCTTGATTAATTCCCCTATTCATATTTACAAATTGTTCAATAGTAGGTTTATCCTTAACACTTGGATTATGTAAACTAGTATTTAACATGATAATAGCAAATGAAAGAACATAGCAAGTATCTGAATTTTCAAATATATTATTATCTCCTTGACAGTCGCAGTACCGTTTAGCAAAGCATTCCATCATCCTATCTATTTTCTGGGCTTCTCCGGGCAATCGAAAACTCCAAAGAAATTGTCTAAAAACCATATAAAAGTCAAGTCAAGTCAAAAACTCTATATTTCGAAAAATACAAAAAATACAAAATATCGATTGCATTTAACAAACAGGCGTCAAATATAAAATAGTTGCAATAAAATTGAAATTAAAAAACTTAATCTATAGCATATAACATTAAAAGTAAAACAGTTACCGTAACAAGGTCATTTAAAATCTATTAAAATCTAAGATATAATATAACACATGAAATTTTTCACAAATACAAAACACAATTAAAAGAAATATATCCCTAAGATGACATGAACTCAGCAATGGTATATGGTTCAATCAGTACAATGAAATCTCTCAGAGAAATTTTAAAATGTATTTTGTTGTTTATTTGTTTGATTCTTGGAGGGAGCTTATTGAAATATTTAAGGCAAGAGTACTTAGGGCTTCTCTCAAAAATGGAGAGTCTAGTATTGGTAAATTATAGTCTGCAGACCTGGTGTCATGATTGTGATCTGGAAGATGCTTAGCAAAAAGCTGTCTGTTTCCATACAGAAACATAATGCACTCGTGGATATGTAGTCCTGCGAGTGTCAGCAAATTATGCCTTCTAAAGATTCCTCTGCAAGAGTCTCGATACCTCATACCCAACATCACACGCAGTGCGCGCTTCTGTGCAAGAAAGACCCTTGATGCATTCACACTATTCCCCCAGAACACAACTCCAAATAAAAAGTTTCAAGTTAAAAGTGCACCTTTACTGGAAATAAAATTTATCAAGCAAGCCTTAAGTAATACTTCAATAAATTTCTTACCCTTGAATTTTGTCAATAATAAATAATTTTGCAATACCTTAAAGCTTGGACTAGAATTAAATCTGTAAAGTCATGGAGGTTAACAAAGGCTTGCAATACTTTCTCATTAAATTCATTTCGCTCCCCTAGGTAATCTCCAATAGCAGTCTTATTCAATCCTTCACCCTTATGAAGAAATTGAGCCACACTTTCAGGAGTGTTCTGAAAGTATAAATATCTGCATTAGTAGAACCACCACAGTAATATACACATGAATCAATATAAAAAGGTTACAGTTAACATAGGTTTGAAAATTAATTGGCTTCAAAATTTTAAGTTTTCATTATTTCCATATATTAAGGGTAATATTTTGAGTTCATACAGAATATTTTGCTTATATCTGTAAATAATTTTACTCACTTTCCGCTTGTACATTGCAAAATAAAATAATAATTAGAAAACTTAAAATAAAACTATGATTAGGGTTTTTTTATTTTACTAAATATCTATATTTTTATAGACTTTTAAAATTGTTATTACTTTAAATGAATGTTTGATTTTTATAAAAAAAAAGAAAATAAAGTTAATGACAACATATATTAAATTTTTAATTATCTGTCAGTTGCTTGTTGAATTTCTGTCAATCAGTATAATTAGATCCTGACTAATGATTTTTCTATAGATTTTGCAGTAACAAGTGTTACTTTTAGTGAGCGTTCCTAACAAAAATATAAAGTATTATGAGTCTATAGAATTAAATATCCCTATAAATGTAATTACACCATAAAGCATAACATTCTTGAGAATGTAAATGAAATCAAAGACTTGAGAGTTCTGATATATCATCAGTTAAATTTCTGTCCCAGATATTTAACGTAGTAGTGCGTTTTGTTCTTCATTATGGGGGTGGTATATGGTCTTCATTCTATATAGTCCACATTGACAGGATTGAAAAAAGACAGAGGCGCTTAGATATATAGCATTTAAACTGGGTATTCCTAAAGAAAACATAAATTATGTACAGCTTATAAATTGACCTGCACTATCTAAAAGTTAGAAGTGTAATGCGTGATCTAGGGTTTTTTCATAAAATTCTAAATAATACAATTTACTGACCTGAACTACTTAATAGAATGTTTTATGTACAATACTATCATACAAATTATGGTCTGAACTTGTCCTTGTCACGTTTTACTAGACTGGCAAATAATTGTAATATCGATTTCTTAAACTATTCTTTAAAAGATATAAAAATAGGCATATCATGAGAGTTATGAATGAATCTTAAATGTGATATATCTGTGTTATGTAATATAATGTTACTAATGTATATTTTTACTGTAATTAGCAAGTCCGTAAACATACTATTTACTTACTTAGAAGATCCTGAGGGGACCTAAATTAGTAAAATTTACTACTTCATAGAGTGCAAGCATGATGGAATAAATAGAATTGCAATGAATCCATGAAACCCCGTTGTATACCATTATCTTATTGTGATGAAAAAAAAAGAAATAATCTCCCCATCAATTTTCAAATATAAAAAAAATAAAACTGTTTATAAATACAAATTATCTTACTGGTTTTTAGAACTTCTGGAAAATTACAAGTGACAAAAAAAATTAAATAAATCATTGGGTATGCAATCTTAAACAAGATACTAGACATAGACATAGATGGGGAGCCTAACAAGGGCAGCACTTAGGCTCACTGGGGCCCATTGTGCTATCCCCCTAAGTAGGCATGTCAGGCCAAGAGCCCACTCCTTTTTAAAAAGGAAAGGACCCTTTCAGGTCTCGCGCGTCCCACAAGCTCGGGTTCCACATAGGTGTCACCCAAGCAAAGCAGTCTGGCGTTGACTAAAGCGTCACATCGACAGACTAGATGCTCGGTAGTTTCATCTACCTCAGCACAAAACCTGCAGTATGGATTGTTGTCGAGTCCAATCTTATGCAGGTAATATTTCACTAGCCAGTGTCCAGTTAGGACCCCGGTAATAGTTCTAAGTTGACTTCTGTTTAGATTTAGAAGTCTATTAGACTCAAAACGGCTACAAGGGCCTGATATGAAGACCTTAGACTGTCTGAGTCTTGCTAGCTCGTGCCATTAAGCACGGAATTCCTCGACAGTGTGATTCTTAATCCTAGCCTTGACAGCTGAAGGAGCAACTCCAAGAGCAGGTTCCGGCCCTGTTAAAGCAGTGTTGCTACCTTCCCGAGCCAGCTGATCCGCCCCTTCATTAACCTCTAGGGCTCCCCTGCATTGAAGTGTTAGCAGCGAATTGACCCTGTTCGAGGACAGAGCTTTAATCGTGGCTTGACTATCACAGCATATATGATATGCTTGTTGTGATATCCTCTGGAAAGGTTTTCCAGTACGCAGTCCAATATTGCTGTAATCTCAGCCTGATATACAGTCGCATACCGTCCAAGAGCAAGACTAATTCTTGCCCTGGGACTCTCCCAATAAATTCCCGCCCCAGATCCCTCCTTCATTAGAGAGCCATCTGTAAACCATACAAGGCCCTCCGGTTTGAGGAAGGGTGGGGAGGAATCCCTCCATTGTTCTCTCTCAGGAACAATTACACAAAACCTTTTAGAGGCAATTGAGACCGGAATAATGGCATCTCTCCTTGCTAGGAGAGGGTCTGATCTGATCAGTTCAGTCCAAATTCGCGTATGCCCCAAATTCCAGTCTCTGTATATCCAACGACCCCAGTCCTTTAAACGAACAGAAGCCTTCCGAGCCTCTTCCTCTACAAGCAAGTGCAGAGGACTTAGTCCCAGAATAGCCTCCATTGATCGGGTCGGTGCGGTTCTTATGGCTCCAGTTATGCCCAGACACGCAAGTCTCTGGAGCTTGTCAAGCACCCTCCTGTATGCGGTCTTGCGAGTGGCGGGCCCACACAAGAGCGCCATAAACAAGATACTGGTAAAAACATTTTTGGGCATCTGTCACTATCCAGTAGCACTGTCAATGAAGAAGAATCCTGATTAGATAAAGATAACGCCACACTCGCTGCTGTGGTCAACGCACCAAATTTAAGTAATAATCCAATCTTCCATTGTTAGAATAAGGTAAGTGACTTTCCTCTTTGGAAATGATGTGAACCAGAAGAGGAAAAAATTTTACATATACTGTTCCACTATTCAAAAATCAAAAAATTTTCCGAGAAACCTAGCCTACCACCTCAACCATAGGTGACATCCTCCTAGGCATCACCTATTTTTTAAACAAGATGGTTCAGAGTAAGTTGAATATTTCTATTCGCTACATATTTTTCAACTGATGAGATGTAACATATTTGTACATTAATTGCATACCCAACGTGTTTTATAAAGTAACACATTTTTATTCTGTACTTCACCTGTAATAAACCTTTTTCGATAAGATATTCAATTCCTTTTTTAGGGTCCATATTAAACTTCTTTCTACCTATAGACATCATTTTTGTCCTATTGCTATTCTTTCCGTCATCTCCTGAATCGAGGGACTCCATTTCAGATACCACATCACAAAGATCATCCTTAAGTTGCTAAAAAGTTTGGCATTTTTATAAATATAGAAAAATAATTTTGGGCGCCTTAATAAAAAGGGTGAAACGAAAATGACTACAAATATTTTAACTGATGAAACTACAGGTATATTTTAAGCATTTTTTTTTAATTTATCAAATAATTAATCATTTTACTATATAACATATAATCGAGCATATAATAAGTATATATTGAAAACTTAAAAATGTAATTATGTAAATGTAAGATTACCAAAAGTACATACAAATTTTATACTTTTTTGAGAGTATCTTTAATAACTGTCAGTTTGAATTTCGCAAAATGATACAATTAAGGGTGTGCTTAGTTCAATTACAAATATCTTGGATTCATTTCATGAATCTCAATAGAGTACAGTATTGTTTTTTTTTTAATGGAACTTATTGCTTTTATTTGCAAGTTTTGCTTGAGCATTCTAAAATTTATTTTTTTTAACTTACACGCATTTGATTTTTTTATGTCCAAAAAACATTATCAATATTTTATGAAAATGTTAGTGATCACAATATTTTTGCTATAGTCCCTATATACCTAATAGTAATAATATTCTTGCGAAAACAATTCTATTTTTGAAAAAGTCTTAGACAGAATTCTTCATCTCTATGATGTGACCATTTAAAAAAATGTCTACAATACACCCCAGCCACGTATGTTATTAATTATTAGACCACAGCTGCTTATGATCTACATATTTTCTTAATTCATCTAATACACAATTGTTAATATATCCAAATTAATAAAATATGAAATTAAAATTGCACATAGCATGCTGTAACTTATAAATATTTAATGCAACAAAAATATCAAAATTATCATACAGCACAAAAACCATAAAAAGGACTTAATATGTTTCAACAGCATTCATTGTCTGCCCAAAATCTCAAATAGCATTCTCAAACATTAATCTTTTAATTTTTTTTTCTCTATCTTTTACGGTTCTCCAGATAAGGAGATAGGACGTCTTATTTTAAACACCCTATACAAGTTTAACCCTTTGCCAGACACAGGGTTTGAATGCAAGACTTGCGCTGGCACTTTTTGCATAACGCAATCTACCGATTTGTGGGATTTCCAGCCATAATCATTGTTTCTCAGTCAGCTTCCCTACTATAAAGATCTTCCTAGCCTTTAATATAAGTAAAAAGCATTTGTCATGAGTTGACAGATTGTTGTCTGCATCTGCCCTACATGTTTTTGATTGGAATTTCTAATTCCAAATTTTCACCAGTTTTTTGCATTCATCGAGAAATATTAATTTATACCAACCTGTATCTGTAAAAGAAGTTCCGTTTTTTTTCTCCTTATTTCGATCAAAACTTTTTGTTGTTCTGGGGAAAGATCTAAAAAAGATAATTGATTTTAAGCACGGTTAAGTACAAACTTTCTTTATTACTGCATTAAAGATTACAAGGGAAAATGTGTTAGTGGAATAACTGAAATTTAAAAACCAAGTCAGGATGATCTAAGTTCTATCCAGTATTCACTTTATCATGTCCCATTTTTAAAAGCCTTTAAATGTTTTATTTTCACTTCCCCATCGAAAAATTGTAGAAATCATCATCAAATATCTTTTATCATTTTCTAGTATGAAACAGTCCCCTGAAAACGAAAATATTGTTTTTCTTGAAAAAGGTCAAATTTCTTTTAACTCTTTTTACAGGGTGTCCGGATTTGGTTGCAAAAGCAGGGTATCTTGCTTATTTTTAAAGATAGAACCTTGCGATTTTCACGAACCTGAGCTAATTTTTTGTGAAACTCATGAAGCCGTAAACAAAATTTTCATAGCATTCTTCGTTTATGAGATACAAGGCGAAATAGAAAATTTTGCATTTTGGGACCCCCCTCGTAGCTCGCTAATTGCTGCTTATGCAGTTTTTTACACTGGATCCAGTGGCGTAGTCATATTTTTCATTTGAGTTGTTATTTTTTAGATATGACCCAAAGTTGTGTTTTTTTAAATGGGACACCCTGTATATTTGTCCAGAAATTGATTTGTCCTTTTAAAAGCTTCTCAAAAATATATAATAGTATGGATCTTTTTAATAAACAACAACAAAAATCCTAATTTTTATAATTATCATCCCAAATTTTGCAGTAGGCCATGCAAAACAATCTGCCTTTTATTTAAAGTCGTATGTCGATATAACAATATCTACATCCTAATAATAAATCAAAATAAATATGTAATTAAATCTATTTATCAAAATATGTATTGATAATTTCGCACAAAAAAAGTAACAACTACCTAGATTTATGTAACACAAGAACAAAACAGTAATAAATTATTATGTAACAAGCCTTTCAGCAAAAATCAACTGTCGTATAAGAACTACAGTAACCAAGGAAATCAAAAGAACTGTTCAAACTGATTTCCATTTTGTTCTATGCATGCTTCGCACAATTTTCGTATTCGTTTTAGGGAATTAAGCAAAATAACCGGATGATTTTGTAAATAGCGAAAATTTTCTCTTATTGCATTTCCTAAATCTTGGACATTATCATAGTGGTCTTTGTAAATTCTATTTTCCAGATATCCCCATAGAAAGAAATCTAAAATCGACAAATCTGGGGACCTAGGGGGCCATCTTATAGGTCCATTTGTTACGATCCATTGATTGGTAAAATTATTGTCCAGAAATAATAATCTCGTCATTCCAGAATTGTGTGCAGGAGCACCGTCCTGTTGAAAATAAATTTCGTTAATTTCCGCTAGAGGAACATCGTCAAGTAATTCAGGTATAGCTGCCTCTAAAATTTCTATATAGCGATTGGCTGTTAGATTTCCCTCAAATATATAACATTTTATATGTGTTCCTAATATGAAGCAGGACACATTTACACCAAACCTGCCCTGCTGTCTTCTGGGAAATATTTGGTGTTGATTTTCCTGGACCAGAATCTACTATTGTGCCTATTGAGTATAAAAGAATTACTGAAATGTGCTTCGTCTGACCATATAACCTTCCTTTTAAAATCTCTAACCATCTTTCTCGAAACCAATTGCAGAAGACTACCCGACGCTCTGCATCCCCTGGCTGTAAGTGCTGCACGAGCCTAAATTTGTATGGGTGGTATTTGTGCTTTTTTAGAATTTCTTGAACTCTAGTTTTTGGAATACCTATGCTCTTTTCACTGGCCCTACAAGAGTTTGTAGGGTAAGCTTCTGCATTAGCCAAAACCGTAATTTCCTCAGCCTCCCGATTTTCTTTATTATATGTTTTCGTACGAGGTTTGATAAATGATCCGTGATTAAGTAAATTCTTTTGTATCTGATAAAAAGTGGATATATTAGGTTGCCTCCTTTTTGAATATCTAAATAAAAATTAAGCAATAGTATTTCAACATACCTAAAAATTAACTATTTACCTGTTAAAATACATCTGACGCTGCTTCAACATTTTCATTACTTAATATAAAACGAGCTAACATATCGTACTTTTCATAATGTTCGAAAGTTTGGTTTTCTTCCATAATAATACAAATATATTTTTACACAATAAATAAATACAAAAAACTAGCGCTATATTTTATATACGCGTACAAAATTGGGAAATGTCATTTGCTTCCAAGAAAACAAAAGAAAACGGCATCGTTTTGCATGGCCTACTGCAAAATTTGGGATGATAATTATAAAAATTAGGATTTTTGTTGTTGTTTATTAAAATAGACCCATACTATTATATATTTTTGAGAAACTTGTAAAAAGACAAATCAATTTCTGGACAAATATACAGGGTGTCCCATTTAAAAAAACACAACTTTGGGACATACCTAAAAAATAACAACTCAAATGAAAAATATGACTACGCCACTGGATCCAGCGTAAAAAACTGCAAAAGCAGCAATTTTTCCCTTTGCGTTAAGTTAAAGGATAACCGAGATACGAGGGGGGTCCCAAAAATGCAAAATTTTCTATTTCGCCCTGTATCTCATAAACGAAGAAGGCTATGAAAATTTTGTTTACAGCTTCATGAGTTTCACAAAAAATTAGCTCAGGTTCATGAAAACCGCAAGGTTCTATCTTTAAGAATAACCCTGCTTTTGCAACCAAATCCGGACACCCTGTACATAAAATTTTTATTGGGTTTTGAGGCCCGAGCCAGTATTACAGATTCATCTAGATGTTTTTTTAAAGGATCATACAAGTACTGTATGTAGTATTTAAGTACAGTAAAGTACATATCCATCTGTTAACACTAACACTTTATTGCACTTAGGAATTTTTTGTTGTCGAAACTTTGGAGAATGCAAAATGTTTGAATACAATTATCATTTTACCATTTATTATTATTAGAGTAGTAAAATTTGTCAGAATACCCTTCAAATCCTCAGTGTCAGATACCAAATATTTGTTTTCCTCATTCAGGGTGTCGATTGTGACCAGCATCTGTTTTTTTCATTCCATTAAGATATCCAAGTTATGAAAATTTTCATTACTATCTAATAAACTAGTTTCCAACGAATTATTCTTTACACACAAATCATCCAATATTTTATTTAATTCTATTTTTTGTTTTTGTTCACGTAACTGCTTTTCATTTCTTTGTTTTATGTCATAAGCGTTAGTCTCAAAGTCTAAAGATAGCCTTTTTTGTCTACGAATGCAGAATTCCTTCACGGCAACATCGTTCTTCAATGAAATAATCTCCATCCTAAAGTCGCCCAATTTATCGTCCCTATAATTTCCTTCCTTTTCACATATTATTGAGAAGTAAGCTTTATGCCCACTAACTACTGAATGTTTTTTTGCTGTCCAGACCTTGGATGAAACACTCCCAGGCACGTAATACAGACAAGATTATTAAACCCTTTCTGATGGCATTTAAGTTTCCCATTCATCATAGTTTCCAACAGTAAGTTCGATCGTGACGAAGTTATTTTAAAATTTAACAAGCCACAAAAAGTTTTTAAATGTGCCTGGTATAAAAATATATATCAAATGCACTGACCCTTTGGGTAAAGCACTATTTATCCTAAATTATTCTAATACTGCACTATTTATTCTTTATTTTGATTTAAACCAGCATAATGGTTTATCTCCAAAGTTTTCAAGACCCTTTTTTTTAGTTGTTAGTGGTGATAAGCAAAACAATGCTACTATAAGCAAAGATAACATTTTCTTTACAAAATTTGGTTTGACAAGTGTCAAACACCAGAATTGTGGTAAAAAATTTTATAAGTGGCCAAAAGAAAATCCTGGAAATTATTCTTAGGCTTCTAAGTTGGCCGCTAGAGAGCAAAAAAAAGAAAATAAAAAAATATATGATTTTTAAACCTAAGGTAAATTCAAGTCTTTTTGTTAAACACCTTTTGCCCTATCTCTAAAAACGAAGTTGTGGTGTTGAAATGTTTTTGTAAATAAACATCTGTAACTTCAAAACAGATTTCAACAAACTCGGGTGTCGTTGAAATTTCTTGGGCAACAAAACCTAACTTATTTGCAGTGATCGTAATCTAGTATGTCGTCCAGTCTTCCGGTTCGTCTCGTCGAATGCAGACCTCTGTGTTGTAACATAAGTGGTGCCACGTGTTCGGTTTTGCTGCTTTATTTCGGGGGGAAACGGGAGACTCAACCGCTCAGGTGGAAACTAACGACCCCGCTAGAAAGGGAGCATACGCTGTGAACGTGTGAGGCCTAGTTGTTCCTGCATTCTATCCCGTTCGTCTGCCGCAGTTCTACATAGAATATTAGCGTAACGGCCGCTACGTGGCGGGAGTGGGAGGGGTAAGGGGATAGCTTGAAAGAAAGGGTCATCTCGTGATATCAGTAGTACTCTCAAGGGGCACCTAGTGGAAGCTTAGATGCATTTTCAAAAATGAGGAATTATTAAAGTATTGAAAGATTCGGGGTATTCGGGAGCCTAGAGCTCGCCATCCGGATATCCTACCGATAACGCCTCCAAACTGGACCAAGGTGCAGGGTCGACTTCGAGGGTCGCCGATTTAACGACTCTGAGCCCCGGACGGAGGGCAATCTGGCGACTGCCTCGTAGCAAAGCCAATAAGTCCTGTTATGTAACAGGCTAAACAGGAATGAAG
Source organism: Kuschelorhynchus macadamiae (assembly GCA_030620095.1). Lineage (NCBI taxonomy): Eukaryota > Metazoa > Arthropoda > Insecta > Coleoptera > Curculionidae > Kuschelorhynchus > Kuschelorhynchus macadamiae. The sequence continues at coordinate 104,061 of JAUTXW010005392.1, forward strand.
AAGAAGAAGTATGTCGTCACTAGATATTACGACAGAAATTGCAAAATTTCTTAAAACAAACCTATTGGTATTCATTTTTTTTCATGAAAAAATAACAAAATGATGCCCAAACAAGCTAGAGAAAGTCTTAATATCTTATTTCAAACCTAAAATATTGGTGAAAGAAGGTTTAATGAGAAAATGCAATGGATTTTAGTTCGTTTTCTAATTTTTTCTCAAAAATTTTAGATAAAAATGCTATAATTTGAAATGTTTCGAAAAATGCTAAACAGTAAGTAATGCTAAAAGTAACATTGAAGATGGATGATTAAATCCATTTATCCGTATATTTTTCAAAGTAAAACCATACTTTGAAAAATATATAGATACTACCATAAAGTACAAAGTGTTCCAAAATCCAAAATAATAAAATCTATGATACTGATTGCATAGAATAAAATTAAGTGAGACCAGTAAAGTCTGAAATGCAAGGAATTTTTTTTGTAATTGATCTTAGTAAAATTTGAATTAGCAGAAAGTCTGTTTAACTTATTGCTTGACAATAAAATAGTGAAAAATGGCAGAAAACAGTATATTATCTCAAAATTATGAAAAATTATAAACGAAAAAGTTGCTGCTTTTTTAGTTTTTTACTTGGTTTTTTTATTTATATATGAAATTTCAATACTAACAATTGACATAAAATATTTCTCATTTTTTTAACATAATGCTATTTCACCTAACTGAATGTAAGCAAACTGGAATTAACTATATATTTTGATAAATTCACACACATTTTCTTAATTAATTTTTTATTTTAAACCCTATTTTGTAGATGAAAACATAAAATTTATTTATTTATTTATTATGGGACATGCCCAATCCATCTAACAGGTAAAATACCGAGGGGTGTTTCATGCTAGGCAGTGATGTACATTTTGTGAGAAGTGAAACCGTAGTGGCGCCAATATTGGCAATATTTTCAGTATTGAGCAGTAATAGGCAGTTTTTTATAAAATTGGGCAGTGCATGGCAATGTTAGGTAAAACCTGGACAGTAACAGCAATTTTGGCAGTATTTAGGCAGTAATTGAGCAGTGGTCAGTGAAGGCAGTGTCACTCCCACCATGCCTCATAACAAGTGACAATCTTGCGCCCAATCAGAAAGCTCAATTATTAGCCTTATGATGATGCTTCTGCCGTCAGGTGGCTACGCGATTCAGAAGATGTTACATGACATCATAAAAAATAACCTATTTATAAAGTACACAAAATTCACAACTCTAGACCTAAGCACAAAATTCACAATTCTAGATATAAACAATGATTTTTTAGATCATGTTTATTATATTCCTCTGTATCGAAAGCTAAAAAAACACCTCGAAATATACAGTAGGATCCAAAATTAATGGCTATAAAGAAAATTTTAAATGTTAGCACTAATTTTTATGTGATGATATAAACTCAAGGAAATAATTACGGGATATTGATATTTTATGTCTATATTTAAACTTGGTTGAAAAAGATCGGATTATCCGATCTTTAAAAACTTTCATATTCCAAGTAGGTGTATGCTTCTACTTCTTTTATTTTTTGTAAATTATTTGCAAAATTGTCGTGAGCATTATATAGGATAAATTCAAATTTAAAGATTTTTCTTGTTTTTTTTTTCAAAGTCAAAAACAGTGGCCTACACAAAAAGCTTTTTAGCTAACCTTTACCTTTGCGTGAATAAAGCAATGTATCGTTAATATTTAGTTTTTTTTTTTGTTTTTATTGCTTCCCATGAGAGATACATAGAATTTTTTTACTGCACGCTTTTATTTTTTTTTTACATTAAGGTTTAGGTTAAGGTTACTTTAACTATACTTTATGTAAAGTTCCCATTTAAAAATAAAGAGGGTTTTTCACCTAAATATTAATATACAGTGTTGCATAAATATAGGGTGCTACTAAGTGTCGAGTAAATATAAAAGGATCAAAAAAAAAAGTTTATATAAATATATCTCCTCAAATGCATTATTTTGGAAATCAGGGTGTTAAACCCTTTTTTTAGTAATTTTGTAAGAGTAAGAGCTATTAAATTAAGATCTGGCACAACCTAATAGGTATTTAAAGGCTACATTTCCTTCATGTGACACGGCTTCTTCCAGGAACAAAACTGGAACAACTTAGGGCATTTTTGGAACCAAACTTTCCAAAAGGGGTTGAGTGTGAAATACACGGGTCAAAGAGACCTGAACACTATACATCTATGAAGGTCTCAATCATACAAGACTTTAAAAACGTTTGGAGGCGAGAGGTATGGCCTAATGGGGCCCTTGTCTTAAAGTTTTTCATGAAAAAGAGGATGCTGCCACACCAGATAGATCCTCAGGTTCAGGACTCATAAGTAGTGAAACACAAAATCATCTTCAGATAATTAATATTTATTACCAGAATGTACGTAGCCTTCGTACAAAGGTAAATGACTTATACAATAGCCTAATAATTGAAGATTATGATATAGTAGCGATTACAGAATCATGGTTGACTGATGGGTTTCATAATCCCGAACTTTATGATGATCGCTATCAAGTATACCGAAGGGACAGAAATAATGGTATGCTAAGAGGAGGAGGGGTACTTCTCGCTGTAAGAAAAGAGTATACTTCAGAAAAAATAGATCTACATTTTGATAGTGAGTGCTTACTTATAAAATTAAAAATTAAGAAAAAAAGTTTTTACTTATGTTGTGTTTATATCCCCCCTAATGAGACTATGACATTTTATGAGCAGTTTTTGAATATGTTCGAGAATATCTTAGATAAGGATATTGAAATCTTATTCTTGGGTAATTTCAATATTCCTTGCTATGATTGTAATATCTGTGATTGTGATAAATGTCTTTTAGTAAATAATTTCTTACACCTTTATGATCTAAAACAAGTAAATTCAGTCTCTAATCATATGTTAAGAAAGCTGGACCTAGTCATTTCAAATTTAAACTTAGAAATAACAAAAAGCGACAATCCTCTAGTGCCTGAGGACTCGTATCATCCGTCTTTAAACCTAAAAATGTCTCTTCCCCTGGATAGTTTATCGGGGCCTGAAAACATCAAGTCATGTTTTACCTATGATTATTCTAGAGGTAATTTTTATCTCCTTTATCAACTTTTACTAAATGCTGACTGGAAGGATTTAAATGAATGTCAAGATGTTGATGAATGTGTTGATATATTCTATAATAAGCTCTATATGTGCATCAATCAAGCAATTCCTAAAATGGTCAACAGTAATAGGCCAAGAAAGGTTAGAAAATATTCAGTTTTCTTTTCATCTGATCTAATTAATAAAATTAAAAGTAAAAATAGGTTGCATAGGAGGATAAGAAATAATAGAGCTACTCCTATAGATATTACGGAATATAAGAGTATAAGATGTATAATTAAGAAACAGACCAAAGAGGAATATAAATTATATAATCAAAATATTGAAAATAATGTAAATATTGACCCTAGAAGTTTTTGGTCGTTTATAGAATCAAAAAAAAGACGGAACGTAATTCCAACTGTAGTATCATATGCTGAACAGTCTTTCAATGATCCTCAAAACATAGCAGATGCCTTTGCCAATTACTTTAATTCGGTTTTTCAACAATCAAATATCCCCAGTAAATCGGATTATCAGGGTAATTTCTCATTTTCACATATTACTGAGGAACAAATAAAAAACAGTATAAAGAAGTTAAAGCCAAAAAAATCAACCGGTAGTGATTGTATCCCAGCTTATATATACAAGGGATGTGTAGATATTTTTTCTGCACCTTTATCAAAGTTGTTTAATCTTTCTATCCAAGCAAATCAATTTTCTTACAAGCTTAAAGAAGCTATCATTACCCCTGTATATAAAGGGTCGGGAAAAATTAATTCTGTTGAAAATTATCGGCCAATAAGTGTTATAAATTCAATAGGGAAAATCTTTGAATATATTCTTTACAATGATATCTTAAAAAGCTTTGAGAATAGTTTTGTCTCAGAACAGCATGGCTTTCTACCTAGTAGGTCTACTGTGTCGAATCTTACCATATTAACAGATATAGCTTCTGAAGCAATACTAAACAAATTACAATTAGATGTCATTTTTACTGACTGCACAAGGGCATTTGATATTGTTGATCATGGTGTTCTTGTGGATAAGCTAAATATGTTTGACTGTTCTAAGGATGCCTGTATGTTTATAAAGTCCTATCTCTCTTCTAGACACCAGCAGGTAAAAATAGGGAGAAGTTTATCTCATAATTTTGTAGCCTCATCTGGAGTGCCGCAGGGGAGTAACCTTGGCCCCTTACTGTTCGCAATCTTTGTGAACACCTTACCTTCATGTATAAGATACTCACAAAGCTTGTTATTTGCAGATGATTTTAAAGTTTTTAAAATAATATCATCACCTGAGGATTGTATTGGATTGCAGCAAGATCTAGACTCTGTTGTAAACTGGTTTGTAGAAAATAGAATAGTTTTAAATGTTAGCAAGTGCCAATTAATGACTTTTAGTCGCAAATCTAACCTTATAAACTTTAATTATATGATAAACAACTCTCTTGTAGTAAGGACAAGTGAATGTAAGGATCTGGGCATCTATTTGCAAGCAACCTTAAAGTTTAATAGACATTATGAGTTTATTGTAAATAAGGCTTACAAATCTTTGGGTTTTGTCATTAGAAATTCAAAGTTTTTTAGAATCGATACTACTATTAAGCTGTACAATGCTTTAGTAAGGCCACACTTGGAGTATGCTGCTGTAATCTGGTCACTACAGACTGATGTACATATTAATATGATAGAAATGGTCCAAAAAAGGTTTTTGAGATATTTGTATTTAAAGCAATATAATATATACCCTCTTATGATATCATATAACACCATGATCAATACTTTTAAAATAGAAAAATTGAGTCAGAGATGAAGTATGCATAGTGTTCTATTTATTTATTACATTGTAAATAACTTAAAGCATTGTAAATGTTCCTTGATTAACAAAATAAGATTTCATGTTCCTAAAATTAACCTTAGAATTAGGCAACCTAAGCTTTTCTATGTTGATCCCTTAAGTTGCTCACCAATCAAGAATATGGCTCAGGAATGTAACAACATTTTACAGAAATGCGATATTGACATTTTTAACATCAGTGCAAATAGTATTAAAGCATAATTTAAGTAGGAGTGATGTTATTTCTTAATTCTATTCTTGCAATCTAAATGTGTTAATGCTTCTGCAAATTATTTATTATGTTTTAGTGTCTTTTACTTAACTGTTAGTGCTAGTTGGATTTACTTTTAATTCTTAGTCTTAGAAATGTCAGAATTCTATATACATTCTTATTTAGTAAGTAACCACTCTTCCATTATAATTACTTTTTTTTAAGTGTTCTGTAAGAGTATAATAAATAAAAATAAAAAAAATTAAATAAATTTTAACAGTATCATCAGTTTTTATGTCAATGATGGGCATATGTATGGGTAACCATAAAAACGTGATACGCCACTGATTTTTTAAAATTTCATCAACTTTGTCGTTTAGCGCAAGTAAAAAATACACAGAAAAAAGCGTTTTAGTGCTTTGTGATAATTTGGAGTTGGAATTGCTCAAAACTCTACAATATCTACTACATACCTCTACTATTTCTTGGATCGTTTTGAGAAAAAACGTTTTTATAAATATTTGTTCGTAACCAAAGATAGTAAGCTGTGCCAAAGGCATGCATCAAAATATAATTTGTTTTTAAACCACTTGTATCACAAAATACCGCAAGGCTTTTTCTGTGTATCTTCAACTGCTCTAAATGATAAAGCTGATCATTTTTAAAAAAATCAGTGGCTACCAACTTTTTATAAAGAAAGTCACAGATGGTTACCCATACCTACGCTTATGATTGATAAAAAAACTATTTGATGCTGTCAAAATGTAGATTTTAAATACCTATGAGGTTGTGCCAAATCTTAATCAAACAGCTCTTACTGTTATGGAATTACTAAAAAAAAAAAATTTAAAAAATGTTAACACCCTGTATCTCGAAAATAGGGCATGTCTAGAACTAGAAGACAGCAACAGCCATGATATAAAAATCTTTGATGAAAATCTAAATGGCTTGTTGCAATCTGACAAAATAGATGTACGTAACTACAATTCATCCTTAAGTAGAATATAAAATCGGTATATAAATATTCAATTAAAAAATGGCACTTCAAAACTAGTTAGATATTCAGCACTGTGCTGGCTATTTTTTGATAATAAAGGTCACCTTTCCACAGACAGCCTTATAAGGGTTTGTGGCGTGAAGCATGAGCAAACACCTGATATGCAAAATAAGGTGCTAAAAGAAGAGTTAAGACAACAATCTATATTACAAGTAATATTGTAAACAGCGCAATTTTAATTAAAGAAGAATATTCTATATTCTATGACTTGACATCAAACATAATACATGCAAAATACAATTTTTAGAGAAAGACTGAGTTTCCAGTAATTTTGTCTGGTCATAAAAGGAGATGTACAGGTTGTTGAAGTAGAATTTATTTTTTATGGGCCACCAAAGTTGGATGGTAATGGCCCTTTTCGAATTCCTAAATGTACTAGAGAAAAAATAGCCAAATTGTATAAGAATATTAAATGTTCTTGATTTACAAATATTAAATGTTCTTTATTAACATTTTAGTATTTTGAATTAAAATAAGATGTTTTAACAGTTAACTCCTTTTTTTTAATGACAAGCCCCTATTAATATATGAGGAATTTCCAGAATTAAAAACATAAAAAATATCAGATATCATCAAATATTAAAAATCAGCTAAATTCTGTATTAAATAAAAATATATGATCCTCATTAATTAGTGCTTATTTATTTGGTGTTAAGAGACTTTAGATATTTTATGTATTTACTGTGATATTTACAAAAAAATAGATTTTATGCTTTATAGTTAGATATTCTTGTATGTAAATTCCTATCTGCTCGAAGTTTGCTCGTTAATTTATTTATTTATTTATTTATTTATTCAGAATACACTACAGTATACTAGATTCAACTAAATGAGAATACTAAAACTAAACTAAATAAGAAAACAAAAACAAAAGAGTTGAACCTAGGGTAAACATAAGGTTAAAGGTCGGACTGGACTACTGAGGTATAACGAAGGCTTAAAAATAACTAATAATAATAATAATAATATTTATTATCTAACAGGAAACCCAATTACAAGACAAATTAGCTTAATATATATAGTTTACATCATTATTAACTTAAGTACATTACAAAATTGAAACTAAATAAGTATCACAAAACCAAATTCAAACTAGTCTTGGTATAATTACAAAATAAATGGAACAATAATTGCGTAACAATCACCCCAAAGCCCAGCCAAAGATAATTATTTAACAATAATGCATATGTAAATACTCAACAACTTTCTTTCTAAATTTACTGAAGGTTAGACCGTGAATGTCAATGTCGATCTCTGCAGAGATAGAATTAAAATACTGACATGCCCGAAACAGTGTGGCTTTGTGCTCTCCATAATTTCGATAGAGTGGAAGATAGAAATATGTCGTAGTTCTAATATACCGTTGGGGTACATGAAAGTTAAGTTTCTGCAGAAGGGAACTGCAGTCGATCTGGTTATTGGCCAACTTAAATAAAAAAGTTAAAGAAGCATAAGCCCTTCTACCAGATAGGGACACAAATCCAAACCTTTGAAGCAGGGCTGAGTGATCAAACCCTCGAGCAGGATACACTCCATCCAACCTCTATGCCAAGTGTTTTAAGAATTTTCCTTGCACATATTCAATTTGGTTTATTCGCACCATGTATATAGGTGACCACACTATAGAGGCGTATTCTAGTTTGGACCGAACAAGTGCATTGTACAACGTTATAACACATTCACTGTCAGTGAATTTACTAGTTGTGCGAATGAGAATGCCAAGAGTTTTCAATGCAGATTGTGTTATCTCCTCAATATGACCACTGAACGACAAGGTCCTGTCAACAACTACTCCTAGATCCCTAACCGATTCACAGTTAGGTAGGACATTATTGGAAATACTATACTGAAACAGAATTTGATTATGCTTTCGGGTGAGTGTCATCTTCTTACATTTTTGTACATTTAAGGGAAGCTTGTTTGTGCTACACCAATCAGTAATAATTTTCAGATCATTCTGAAGTTCCTCGCAATCAGCCGTGGAACGTACCACCCTGTAGACCTTCATATCGTCCGCGAATAAGATGGTCTTGCTAGAGATTCCCATTGCAATATCATTGATGAAAATGGAGAAAATTAACGGCGCTAGATTACTCCCCTGGGGGGCCCCACTTGTAGCAGAGAATTTACCTGATTGATACCCATTATATTCTACGAATAGTTGACGGTTTTTTAAGTATGATTGAAAAAAAGAAATAAGGTTGCCGTCGAAGCCGATATCCTGCATTTTGGTTAGTACAATTTTGTGGTCTATTTTATCAAACGCTTTAGAGAAGTCTGTGTATACTACATCAACTTGAAGACCCACATCTAAAGCATCATATACGTCCTGAAGGAAGCTAGCTAGGTTTGTGACGGTTGAACGTTGGTGGAAGAACCCATGTTGTTCCGGGATAATAACAGATTTAAGTTGAAAAAACAATTTATTATATACAGCCTTCTCAAGAACCTTTGCAAAGTTTGGGATGATTGAAACAGGGCGGTAGTTTGATATTGAGATTTTTTCCCCTGATTTGAAAATGGGACAAATTTTTGATATTTTCCAGATCTCGGGAAAGCTGTTGGTTTTTAAGGATAAATTAAAAATGGTTGTAAGTGGTAAGGCAAGTACATGACCACAAACCTTTAAAATAAATGAAGGAATATTATATAATGTACAATTCATTAATGGTGAGACCATAGGGAATACAAAATGCAAATTAGTGAAATTATATAAAATGGATGAATTATAGATTATAGAACGAATAAAATGATCAAGTTGCGCCGAATTTCAGGATTTTTTTGAGGGCAGGAGGACTATTGTTGAAGATGTCGCAGTCATAGTAGAATTTGTTATGACATAGGCGGTCAATAAAGGAGTTTTGGCCGTAATTGGTGTGGTATCTTCTAACGAAGAAGAGGAAGGTATGTGGCGTACGCCGAGCTGGGACTAGAACGGTCACCTGACCCAGCAAGGCTGGGCAGTCGATAATGCCATTGAGCAGCTTGAAGAGCAGAGCTTGTTTGCGTCTCTGGATGGATGCCATATGGTAGAGCAATATTCAAAGTAACTCCTAACAAAGCAGTTATAAAGTGATATAATGGCTCTGGTGTCGTTAAAATGTCGGGATGTCTCTTGTTAAATCCTAGCATTCGAAAGACCTTGTATACAATAGAATCGAGGTGCTCATTGAAAGTTGATACGCTGTCGAATACTACACCTCACCTGTACGTATTTCGTGTAGGGTTCGGGGATCATGAGAAGTGAATATAAGAACACTGCTATGTTCAATATTCAATAATTTATTCATGTTAAGTATATTCAGAATATTCAAATTCAAATTCAAATTCCTTTATTCACAAACAGATCACAGTGTGACATGTGTTTCGTCGCACTCTAGCAGACATAGTTATTGAAAATACAATTCAATGTTACAGTTAAGATATTCGTCAAAAGAATAAAAAGCATTTCTTATTAGAATCTACCAAACCTTTTTTATTTTAAACTTATACCTATTAAAACTTTTATATACACTGGTCAAACATTATAAAATTAAATCACCCAGTACCCCGGGCCATCCTGGCACCTCTTTATTCGCCTGTATGCAGGCACCAAGTTTTCCCTTGTTCTGGTATTGTAATCATGGATATCTTCGTGTGCCCTAAACAACATTCTGTTTAACATATAAGACACATTCTAAGATAAACATACATGGCACAGTCAATAGCTTCAGCTCTGAGAACTTTTGTCTGCAGTTATCTCTATAAGAGAGGCCAGACATCAAACGAACAGCTCTCCGTTGTAGACGAAAAACCCAATGTACCTCATCGGAGTGCCCCAAGCAAGGATTGCATATGCTAGATTTGATTGAAATATGGCAAAATATGCCGGTCTTAGCACAACCGCAGAGACACACTTTGAGAGACTCCGAAGCACAAACAAGCTCGTATTTAACTTTTTTGCTAGTTTATTAATGTGAGCCCAAAATTGTGGACAAATGATTTAATATACCCAGGACAGTATTCTTATACCTTCTAAATCTGAACTGGTAGTCAGTAAAAAGTCTGTTTGTCTCAAAAAATTGTATTATTTTAAATGCCATGCATTTTTCTATAATTTTTGATATCATCGGTAAAAGAGATATGATAGGTTTGTCTTGTACTAAAAGACAAAACGATCCAAGTCATAAAGAATTTGAAGTCATCAGCGAATAGAAGACAGTTGTTAATAAAGCAAGATGTGACTACAGTGATGAATAGGAGAAATAATATTGGTCCAATATAGATGGGTTCTTAACTGTGTCATAGTCCTCGATCTCGTCTAATTTTACATTTTATTTATTATCCACGTGCATTTTCGCAATTAATTATTTTAGACAAAAAAAGTGTAAATATAAAACTGACAATTTGTTTCTATATTATCTTTTACCGGTAACAAACTTTTAAAAATAAAAAAAAAGTTGAGTAAAAAACTTAAGTTGTATTTTTTTAAATAGAACACTCTATATCTTCTACTTTAAATAGATAAATCTTTTCTTTTATCAAGCACACACAAACAAAATACATTTTGAAAATAAAAAACCACCCTGTACACAGTATCCCATTTTTGACACTTGCTGTATATCTCAACTACTAGTAAGATAGAGGGGAAATGGCTTTCATAATACACTTTCACTTTTTTTATGAAATTTAAGATGCCAGAAACAATTTTCATGGCCCTCTAAGTTTTTGAGGTATAGGGCATAATTCAAAAAATGTTGTTTTTAACAATACCGCGTAACGTGTTTCAAGGGATATATGAAAAAATGTATTAATAATTTTTGCTTAAATTCCTGTTTTTTATATGGTTCATGAACTAAGACTTTCAATCCGACGTTTCATATTATAGGTTAGTTTAGGATAGTTAATTAGGTTAGTTTTAACATTTTTAATAACAGACCTGAATTTTTTATTTCATTTTTTTGTATATCAGACTGCAAATCTAGGATTTTCCCATAATAGACAATGTGTTACAGAGAAACGAAAAACTATAATTTCATAGAATTAATCATAGAAAAACCAATTGTTTGAAATGCATGTATGTGATCCATCATTGGTTTGAGCGAGTTATACATAGATTATACAGGGAGTCAAAATAGCACAACTGCCACTTTTGAAGTGCCATTAACTCGAAAACATATCAATTTTAACAAAACATGCTTAACATTTTCATTAGCTTCAAAATATTGAATAAAAGACAGAGTAAGTTTAGTCTACAATGTTAAGTAAAGATATTAAAGTCTTAGGTGTCTAAAAGTGGTATATATATGTATATGTATATATATATATATATATATATATATATATACATATATATATATATATATATATATATATATATATATATATATATATATATATATATATATATATATATATATATATACATTTCAGGACAAGGACCTGGGATATTTTTATTAAACTACAAAAATTAAACTATTAAACATCTAAAGCCTCAGTGATAAAGTAGCCTATGGAAACAATCGAATAGACTCTTCATATAATGGTTTTATGAAAAAAGGTGGTGCACTGATATTTTAATTCAGGTTTGAGCACATTCAATTACCTAAGTAAAATCGCATTAAGTTAAAAAAAAATTAGAAAAATATGAAGCCAATTGATAAGAGTTAAAATGTGGCACATATGTATAAAATAAAAAAATAAACATATTCCTTTAGTATTTTTCAAAAGAAAGGCAGTTTTCTGTCTTCAATAATTTTTTGCTAGCTCTGATTAATGTCAATTATCAAAAAAAAAAAGAAACAATAGAATGCAGACTGTACTAGTCACACATTCAGTGCACTCAATATACCCTATGTACAACTATATATATTTCACAGTAAAACCTTTAACTAACTTAATCAAATGTGTGGTAGTTTTATGCTTACATATAACCTTATTTGCGAACACTCTATAAATTAAAATGTCCCATTTAAATTAAAGCTATCATTAACAATAGAAATGTACCATTAGCCAATTATAAATTTGTACATTTTACAATTGGCTTCAAAATATCAATACATAACAAAAAGCAAAACCTTTTTTTTATGAAAATATACCTAGTTGAAAATTATAATTTATTCGTTACTTTCTTTACCACCCTGTACAACAATAAACAAATTTAATGTAAGAAAAGCATTCCTCCATCGCAGATTATACATGAAACAAGCACATAGAATCTGAAAAGCTTTTTTAAATTGGCTAAGAAATGTCTAAATGACTGATATTTGAATATCACTTCAAAACCCTTTTGCCATTCTTTTTGACAAGCAGTTTATAATTAGCACTGTCTACTAATAAATGTCTTATTTTGGTACTACAACCCAAATCAGGAAGGTTATGTTATGGCTTCAAGTTTATTGTAAAATAAGGGACATAGTAGTTGACAAAAAGACATCTCTTCTACAGTACTACTATGATTACCCTGTCTTGTAGACTAGTTATGATAGGACCTAATGTTGGCCTGACAACCTTCCTGTACTAATCCCCCAATAATTCTGATAGCCCTATAGTGTAAACACTCTGTTCACCTGGATGAATTGTCCCCACAATATTATTGCAAATGCTGCGTTGGACTGAAACAATCGAATACATATATATCACATCAATTGCATCCACTTGAACCAATCTGACGTAGCCTATCTACTTGAAAATCACTATATCCACAGTAATTAAATATTTCCATCCACTTGAATGTTTCAATTCAGTCCTGTATTTTTTGGGATTGAGTTGAACTAAAGTCCCAATATTTTTATCACAATAAAGAAGGGGATTAGTATCAGACTGGATTATATTTTGACAGGTATAAACCAGATTTCTCTCCTATTTCTATTATTTCATGCAGTTTTAATAACTGTCGGTAACTAAATTAAAAAGGCCACAGGTTTTAAGTTAGAATAACAATTTTGTTTTCCACTATTCGCATCTATTTGTAGACTGGTTGTTTCGGTTGTATAATAGTGAATAGAAGTTTTCAATTTATGCATCTGATCTAGTATTACACAATATATATGGGTTTCATTCAAACCCCTTTGAAGTAGATCAATTCATATCCATAGAAACAGCCTGCGTTTTACAAACCTCCCCCTATCGTCGGGGCTTCAGATTCGTGCGGCGTATTATAGTCAATGTTTCTCAAATGTGAATAACTGACAACTATTAATTATAATTAAGTATTGTAGTATTAGAGTTGCTAGTACCTAAATATAGTAAATAAATTTACAATTAGATGACAGCTAGTAAAAACGAGCAACATTATTTCTTTTACCAAAAAACTAACACATGATTTTAATATAAATAGGAAGAAACCGTATGTACAAAATTAAGTAAATAGTAATTGATTTTCACGGTTAACAGAGCAATTCTTCAATCACATATATACCTGATACATTGAATGTTTCCAAATTGTTTCCAACTGATCCCATTGCATTCATAGAACTTATATAAATATTCCCATAGATATCATCCTTTTATTATAGTCTTGATAGGTTCTAATAAGGTTTACAAGCTGAATGTTAAATAAATGAAACTTGCACAATGCCAATAAAAATAAAACGCTCTAACCAAGTTGATTTTTGCTTTGGCTTTGACTGTTTTTGATTTGCGTCATATTTCCAAGAAAACATTTAAAGGAAAAACGAAAGTTCCCAAAGCGCTGGTCAAAAGCAATTTTGACGTAACCAAAAACAGCCCACCAGACTCCGATGTTGCCTTTATCTGTATTTGGATGGATTACAAACAGCGGTTGTTAAGTTCACGGCGCAGTTGGAAGGTTTTTGGCCTACTGTAGGATGTAATGTGTGAATCTCGACTCGGACCAAAACTTTTTTTTAGGATTTCTTCTTCAATAAAATTTATAAGTAATAAAAATCCGAATTATTTATAGCTTAGGTTGGGTGTATGTGTTCGAATCCCGTCTCCGACCAAATTTTTAAATTTTTTCTTTCAACAAAACTTATAATTAATAAAATTGGGTAACTTGGCTAAAAAAATGAGTTTTAGTCGGTTTTCGATGACCAAATCATCTAAGTTTATCAATGTTTCGGAATTTTAAAGAAATTTGTTGATTTAACTAGCAGACCCGCTGACCAGGTCATATCATGAGCTCTGAGCTCATCAATACTGCTTCATATGCTACTGGATAGCACCGCAGCACTAACAGACATTCATAAAGTCAAATTATCTGTTACTCCTGTGAGTTCCAAACCAAGCTTAGATGTCTGGTATTCCAAAATTATTAGATAAATAAGGGTAACTTACATAATAAGTAAAAAGCTTTGAAAAAGTGAACTTTATTACCAATTATTGTAGATAGTAGGCTCTGTGTAATTAATATATTTTAATGAATATTAATCTAACCTACCAATATTAATAATAATATATTAACCTTTGGATTTCTTTATACATTTGTTGGTTGGTGATCGGGAGGACGAAGTAGAAGGAGGTATGGGCGTCTCGTCGAGTTCAAATTCGTCTTCAGAGACGGGATCGAGATCTGGCCGTTGTTCCAGATTGTTGTTGTCGTTGTCGAGATCCGTATTCGTCGTCGTGAGAATCTGTGTGGAGTTGTATGTCGTGGTTCTCAATGAATGATAAATAATATCGTGTTTAGTAGTTCTACAGGGGCTGCAGGCTGTGCTGTTGGATTGATGCCGGTGTCAGTAGTGTATCATCCCCACTGTTTTGGATCAAGAGGGTTATTTTTCCACAGCTGTACCTGTAACATTCAATAATGTTTATTCTACTTATGTAGTACAGTTGTAAATGTATCTGACAATTTGTTATTGAACATGAAAAAATGAAACGAATGAATGAAATGTTTTTACAAAAACTAACAAACCTGTAAGTACACCCTCAGGGAGTGTTGGTGAGCAGCTGCTTCAGTAGGTAGCAAACTTGTTAAGTTGAAATTGATTTTTGATAGTGCCTTTTCAAAATGCTGTAGGCGGATGTCTTGAGGGGTTTGTTTGTGGCACCCAAGTACGCTGACGAAATGAATTGTTCTCCAGATCGACAACCTGATCAGGTGTGGCGTTAGCGTCCATGATAACATTTAGTGTTTTTTGACGACCAGGGTTCTTTTCAAACGTGTTGAATTTTTTTCTTTGTCTGAAAAATACCGGGGTACTGTCACAGCCATTAAGTGCGTGTAGAAACACTAACTGCTTTTTAGCTTCGTCTGAGACCTTACAGTCAGTAGAACTGTAAATGCAAGTTTCTCCTTTCCCTTTCCCAGGTTTCATCAAAAAGACGTTACTGATACATTCTGAATTCTCAGCACAATCAAACACTTCTAGATTCATATCACTTAACGCTGGAGATCTCGTGGCTTGTGTTTTGAAAACAAATTATTGTTGGCATATATTGATTACTTCCAGGTACAACGATGCTATCATCTTGGTATATCTCAAGCAACTTGTTTATTATCTGATCATTTCTGGGGACAGGACCTAAATAATTTTGGAGAATTTCTTTCAATGTAAATTGGCATTCTCCTCCATGTACTTGCATATGGAGTTGATACATTCTTTACTCTCAACACTTTCAGGCCGACCACGAGAGGTTGGCGTTGCAGTGGGGAGAAAAAATCCCCTAAAACAGTGCTTGTGGTATCGACCTTCAGCAGCTGCTAGATCTATTACATTGCTGATCCTCCTTGCAACCTCCCCACCAGCAGCATCTCTTATAGAGTTGATTGTAATCAAGCTATCTACTTGGCTAACACCAAGTCTCCTGCTCTTTTCTTTCTTAAGTTCTTGTTTCAAGAACAATTCAGAAGCATCTTTTCCACGAATCACCCAGTATTTTCTAAAATCAAATAAGTCAACTCGAGCCCTTGTGACACGGGCTGCTGGTTTGTTTGCATATTTATCAGCACTTAAAATACTTGACTCTTTCGTGTACGTACCTTTGCGGCATTTTTGATGTATAATAGATGATATCTGCTTTGTTAACCACGCATGGTGTTCATCTTGTCTCCTCCTACTAGCCTCGGTAAAAGTTTTCAGAAACTTATCCTTGGTTGTACTGCTCACCTCATCTTCCCTAACGCTATCACCACATACAAAACACGTAATGCTTGCCATCACACCGCGACTGCCAACGAATCACTCACTATATTAATTACGCGCGTTCGTACAACTGTGAACTTTGAATGAAAACTAATCAACTTGAACGTTAAAAGGCTTTTCCGAGCGTATAAGCGCTGACGCCGAATGCAAACTGAAACAGTGGGAGACGGATAGAGATGCATGATACTTATCGAGATGGGTATAATATTGAGACTTTTCATAGGATATAATATGTTATGTTCAAAGGGTAATAATAATCAATTATCTACAATTCTATGTGGAATTATCGCACCTGATCAGCGGCTAAACTAGTAATATTAATAAATATCCTTAAAATTCCAAAATATTGATGAATTTAGTAGATGATTTGGTCATCGAAAATCAACGAAAAGTCACTTTTTAACCAAGTTGGAAAAAATCGCCTATCTTTGACGATCGATTTTGGCTAAACAGCTTAACCGGATTTGACTTTTAGGTAGATCTTCCGACGCGCAATTTTGTGCTCTAAAATTTTGGTAAGAGTGACTTTGTCTGTCAGAGTCGTGATGTAAATATTCGGATTATTTAAAGAATTGGATTATACGGAATCGAATTAACAGAATACTCGGATGAATCATCCGATTTCGAAATTACACGTTAGGCGCGTGTTTAGGCAGTCCAATTTTTATTTCCGTGCTTCCGAATCCGCAGCTGCGGAATTGAAATCGAATGACATCGGCGGGTGCTGAACTGCCGATTCCACGAATGCACAATGCGGTGTCAGAAGTCGAAATTCGAAGTAGGAATTAGAGTAAAGAATATAGAATTAGCAATCTATGCTATGAGTAGGGTTAATGTGTGAGAGTTAATAATTAATATAACTTGTAATTAACGGTATTTTATTTTATTAATACAGATTTAACCATACAAAGAAGATATGCGGAAGAGGGAAATTTTAACATAATATTGAAAACCTTATCTGCCCTCACTAACAACCTAAAACTTACACGCAGATCTCCAGTTTTCAATTTTATTATTAATAATCACAATTTAAAAATTTTCCGGATTCGAAATCAACGGGTTGCCAATGTTCCTATCCCTATTCGGATTCAGTCACCGGCATCGTGCCGCTGCTACCGAACCCTCGAACGAATTTTTCATTCGAAATGCGAATGCAAATTGTACTGCCGTGCTCACTTTTCTGGCATCATAATCAACAGTAGCTGGATGGTTGATGGGTCATCTCAAGTTCTTATCACCTAACAGCATAATTATTCCGCATCCGTATTCCGAATTAATTTTAAATACTCGGATGATTCCGAGTACCTCAATAGTCGGATTCAACGAGCATTTTAATTCGAATCATTACATCATTATGTCAGAGTGCGTCTGACAGACTTACCGTGAAAAACTAAAAAAAAAATTCGGAAATTTTGAAGATTTTCAGCTCCCTCAAGTTAAGCCCTTGTAAAAAATTGTCGCAAACATTTTTTTCTCATATTTGAGATGCCCAAAGTCGATTATAATAATTTTCAGCTTGGTAGGATTTTTCAGGGAGCACAGTTTTTTTTTAAGCTAATTTGTTTGGGTGTAGCGCACCGTGCCCAAGCCGATTTCCAAGTCTATATTAAAACAAGGATATTTTTGTAACAAAACCTATAACAGTATAGGTGGATCTATCCCTTTAGCGTTAGGTTAGCCCAAGTTCGTCGACAAAAGCATGTTTAAATCTATAATAAACAATAAAATAATAAATAACGGTACAATTCTTTGGTCTAAAGAAAAGAACTGTGGCAACGTCAGGAACTGGAGTGGCGAGGTGTATACGGTAACGTGTAATTTTGTGAATTATGCCGCGATGCCAACTCTATGGCCTTGATTGTATATATCTATAAACAAGGTCAAGGATTTATCCGTAGATCTACGGATTTTTACAGGGCTCCACAGATTTTTAGATAAACCACTTATTTCCACGGATATTTTGAATATACGTACAAATTTATTTTGGTCTTTCTTAAAGCAGATTTCTATAGTAAATATGTCGTATGTACCACAGATATCGCATACAAGAATTTTATATTCAAACTTGTAACTTGTATTTTTAAAAACTTTATTTTTATTTAAAACACGAAATTACAATGAATGTTGACCGATCTAGAGCTACTTAATGACTAAAGATGATTACTCATTCTCCTGTATTTATATAAAAATAGTGCTGAAATAGCAAGAATGAATGAGTAATTGGAAATACAATGCTTAATTTTAAATGATTCATCGGAAGTGGCCATATAATTCCTCCCTCCTTAAGTTTGAGAAAATCGGGGTTGATTTTCGAGAGATTCTAATTTTATGTCCACTTTTACATTTTCTTTAGATTTTTCCTTTCTACAATAATAATACAAGAAACCTATGATAATTGTAAATATTACAATAATAATTATTATTAGAGTAATTGAAACTCCAGAGCTTACAAAGTCCATTTGTTTTAGGGGATGAATTATTAATCTTTTAGCATTCTCTAAATCTTCATTGTTTTTATCAAGATTTATTTCTTTTAGTTCCAAGGGTTCAATATCTTGGATTAATTTTTCATCAATATTTATTGATGGGAGTTTTAGTCTTAAACTAATTGTAAATATTATTTTGGATTTTTACTTTGCATTCTGAAGGCAATATTAAGGATACTTTGTCAATGGTTTCAACGCTATGTTGATTTGGACATTGAAAGTATATGCTTTCTTTAGAAGCAGGTATAATTATAAGGGAATTGTCTTCAAGTTGTGTTATAGAAGTTTTATTATATTTAATTGGTATTAGTGGACAATGGTTTGTCAAATTAATTGTTTGAGGTATACAGGGTTCGTTTTTATTCAGTGTCTCTCTAGAACATAAAGATATATTTTCTATCTTATAACAATTTTCTTTTGAGTTGTAAAAGTCATCTGTGGATCTCAATAAATACAGATTATTTAAAATCGTTATTTGATTATTTATTGGTATTGGATATATTTGATAAAGTATATAAGGTTTCTCTAAAATTAAAGGTATTGCAATATAAAATATGATTAGATCGTTCTTAATTGTCACATCTGCGTGTGCTACTTCGTAATATTTAATTATATTATCGAAATGAATACGACTCTCGGGCCTTATCTTTGTTATTATTCTGCGAAGTTCTTTATACTTAATAATACTGTGATGCATAATGTTTATTTCCGCGAAATTTATTGCAGTTTGCAAATTACTTTTTATGTCATGAATGACACGTAGATTAGTCTCAATATTGTCTAGCGTAACAATATAGTAAGACGAAGTGGTTGTAGTATGAGTCATATTAGTGAGGTCTTCCATCCGGGTTAATAACTTTTGCTGATTAGTTTTAATATTAGTCAGCTGTGCGTCAAGATCTTTTGTTAATTGTTTTACAATAGTCTGGGTTGCAGACAAATCTTTATGTAAGATTTCTTGATTTTCTTGTAATATTTTGATATAATTGTCGTATCTTTCTCCATCATCGGCATCTAATGTACCATAGAGATATTTTTGTGCTTTTCCTAGGAAATTGAAAAGTCCGCGTTTAGTTCGCTTTTGTGGGGTAGTATAATGTTTAACAAATAATTCGATTGATTTTATTTGACCGAAAAGGTTACGTGTTCTTATAGATAAAAGTTGGTATATAGGTGCGTATAGATTACTTAGGGTATTATTAATTTGTGTAAGTGTTGATTTCGAGTTTTCTACACAATCTTTTATATTAGTTAGATTTACATGATAATAGACATGATGATAACCTGTTATTATGTAACCTGTTGATTGGTAAACTGGTAACAAAGGGTTATTTAATTCTTCTATTTTATATTGTGCGTTGACAAGTAGTGGAAGTAGTATCAGGATCTTCTTCATTTTGTCAGTAAGTTCCTGAAAATTACGAACGTCTTTTAATATCTTTTGGGTGTCTTTGGTTTTTAAAAGTAGTGAGTTTGTATTTTGGTTCTAACTTTAATGGTAATTTTCGAGGTGTATGTAATAGTTGTTTTGTAGCTTCAGCTATTTCTGGGTCAATCTCGCGTTTTTCATTTAATTTGGCTAGGACATTAGCCTCTTTCGCACTTAATTTTAGATTTATTTTTTCATTAAGTTCATTAAATATTTGGGCGAGTTCGTGAATGTAATCAGTTTGTATTTGATTTATATTTTTCTCAAAATTTAATTGATAATTTAAATTTCCTTTTAGTATTTGAAATGGTGTATATTCATGTGTTGAATGTATACTGTTATTATAATTAAGGATTGCGATATCCATTAATTCTTGTATTGTTTTATTTCGATGTTCGTTTCTAAGGACAATAAGACTTTCTTTCAAAGTTGAATGACATCTTTCGATTGGTGAGTTCGAATTTGGATTATAGGGTGTAGTAAAATGTAATTCGATCTGATAAGTCTTGCAAAGGTCTTGTACTAAATTACTTTTAAAGCTTTGTGCATTATCAGTTGTAATTTTACAGGGTGTACCATGATGTGAAAAGAATTTAATTAGATTTTGACAAATCTCTATTGATGTTTCATTTACAGGGTATGCTGTAGCAAATTTAGAGAAGTTATCTATTATTGTCAAATATTTTTGACCTGAAATGGAATATATATCCATATAAATATGTTCCATGGGTTTACAGCCTGTTGGTGTTGGTTTAAAAATTATTTTATAGGGATGTCTATCATATTTGGTTTTTTGACATATTTCGCACGTATTAACGAAATTAATTACGTCTTTTTCAAGGCTTTGCCAATAATATCTTTGCTTTATATTTTTTATATTTTCAGTCATTCCTCTATGGGATGTTTTAGTGATATGATATCTTTCAATTATTTCTTTTTGTTCATTTACGTCTACGACGTCCTCTAATAGTGTATTAGAAATAACAAGGTTGTAGGCGTTATTTTGAAAGGTTTCTTGGAAAATTCGAATTATTATTGGTTCTAATTCTTTATTGGGAAAGTGTAAACAATAAGTATCTGGGGGTAAATAATCTCTTAAGAGTCTTTGGATTATTTCGGTTATTGGGTTTTGATTTATAAAAATTATTAATCGCTTTTTGGTTTCAAATAATTTTTTAGTGACAACATAAGGTTGTTCCTTTTCAGTCCATTTAAATATGATTTGATTTTTAAAAGTGTTCAGAGCTTTACTAACATACGGGGCTCCTAATATGGGGTCTTCTCTTGACGTATGTATAGTTTCTGTGTCTGAGTTGTTTTGATTAATTTTTTCTTCGTCATTGATTTTACTTGTTGATGGCAATGGCGATGGTGTTTTAATTGGTTTATTTGGGGGTTTAATTTGAATATCGGAAATTATATTAATTTTTGGTTTCTTCTTTTCTTTATTTATCTTTTTTGGTTTTTCGAATAGGTTTTCTTGGGTGTCAAAGAAATGTTTTATTTTTTCATGCCAAATATATTGGTCGTCAGAATTTTCTTCTTTTTCACATACTGCTGACATATGTGTCAATGGTGATTTTATTATTTCGGTTGGGTACAATTCTTGAGGTGGTCTTGAAAGTGCATCGGCGTTGGAATTTAGGGTTCCTTTTTTATATTGAATATCATATTCATATTCTTGCAGTTTTAGTCGCCATCTTACTAATTTTGAATTCGGTTCTTTTATTGAGAACAGCCATTGTAATGGTTTATGGTCTGTTACAATTGTGAATTTTCTGCCAAATAAGTAAGGTCTGAAATATTTTGTTGCCCAAACAATAGCAAGAAGTTCTTTTTCTATTGTTGAGTAGTTGCATTCTGATTGATTCAGAGTTCTGCTAGCAAATGCTATAGGTAGGTCGTTTCCTATTTTTCCTTGTGAAAGTATTGCTCCAATAGCGTAATTTGAAGCGTCAGTGGTCAAAATAAAAGGTTTACTAAAATCTGGGTGTTGTAATATAGGGTCATTAGTTAAAATATTTTTACATAGATTAAATGCGGTAATGAATGCTTTGTCATGATTTATTTTAACGTTTTTCTTTAAACAATGAGTCAAAGGTTTCGTTATTTTTGCAAAATTCTTTATAAATTTTCGGTAGTAACCGACTAAACCGAGAAATGATTTTATTTCTTTTGGTGTTTTAGGGATTTTAAAATTTTTTATTGCTTCGATTTTTTTGGGATTTGGTTTGATACCGTCAGGGGTAATAACATGACCTAAAAATTCAATTGTCTTATGCAAGAATTCGGATTTATCTAATTGGATTTTCATGTTAAAAGAACTTAATCTGTTAAATACTTGTTTTAAAGAGTCTAAATGTTCCTGAAGACTGGTTGAAAAGATAATTATATCGTCCATATATACAAGACATATTTTTCCTTGTAATCCGCGTAAAACGTTATCCATTGCACGCTGAAAAGTGGAAGGTGCATTTTTTAGTCCGAAGGGCATTCTGGTATATTCGTAATGTCCATGTTCTACATTGAATGCTGTTTTTGGTATACTTTTTGGGTCCATTTCTATTTGATGAAAATCAAGTGTTGTAAAATATTGACTTCTACCAAGTTTATCAAGTATATCTGCGATATTTGGAATAGGATACCTATCTTCTATAGTCTTTTCATTGATTTTTCTGTAATCTATCACTAGACGCCATTTTCTTTGTCCTGATGCGTCAGCTTTCTTCGGGACGATCCACACAGGGGAACTCCAGGGAGAATTTGAAGGTTGAATGATACCATCTTGTAGCATTTGATCTATTTGTCTGTCTACTTCTTGTTTATGTATGAATGGGTATCTGTAACTTTTCGCATGTACGGGTATTTCATCCGTAGTCTTAATAGTATGTTTGACTTGATTGAAAAATGTTAATTTATCTCCGGGTTTATGTAAAATATTTTGAAAGTTTTTAATAAGTTTAAAAAGTTCTTTACGTTCTTCAAAGTTTAGGTGTTCGTGCCTAATTAATGATTTTAAATCGATAACTTCGATTATGTTTTTTTCATTAATTTGATTCTGATTTGGTTCGAAATTTATTATTTCAAAATTGTTAAGCTCGATTGGTCTTAAGGGTAAATTATCATTAGTGGTTCCTATTAGAGTAAAATATTTTTCTGTATGATTAAAAATATCAATAGCGTACGTGTTTTCTTTTACTTCTATTAGGGTAGGTTGAATTTCTATATTTTCGTCTAAATAATAGGGCATTAACCAAGTAGTGCCATTTGGTCGCGAAGTTTTCAAAATTACTTTTTGAATTGTTTTAGGTGGTATTTCAATTGTATATTCATCAAAATTTTGCCTATATTGAAAGGGTATTTCTAAATATTAGTTTTTCAATTTTTTATTTTTTAAATCAATATTTAAATTTAATTTACATAAGTCTTTAATTCCAATTATTCCATCAAAATATTCATGGAATGAATATAAAATAAATTCTATTGGTTCGGTTATACCAAAGCTTAAAAATAAAGGAATAGTAGCTTTACTTTTCGCTTTCTTTGAACCTGCACAAGTTTGAAGTGTGCTTACGTAAGGTTTAATACATTCGGGAAAATATGTTTCTGCTAAAGAGGGTCTAAGTAGGGATGCATGAGAACCTGTATCAATTAGTAGTCGAATATTATAATTCGGTATTTCTACATAGGGTAATTGATTTACTTGAAAACTGTTTAAAGTTAAGCAAGGTTTTCGTCCGAGGCTGATAGATGAAAATTTTCTATTTGCTCGACTAAATTCTCATTATCTAATTCACATGTTTCATCAAAATTTTGATAATCTTGATCATAATTGTCTTTTGTACACTCACACCTGACATTGGTTGTGGGTATTGTTGTTTAGGATATTGATTGCCTTTTTGATTAAATGTTTGATTTTGTACTCGATTGAAAAATTGATTTGGTGGTTTTGGTTTAAAAGATGAATTTGGAAAATTATTCGATCTATTTACCAAAAATTTATTAATATTATTTATTGGTGGCGTTTTCTGATTGCTAAGTAAATTATTTGATCTACTATTTTGCAAATAATTATTTTTAAAATTATTTTGACTAGTTAAGATTTCGTAATTGGTTACAATATCGATTGCATGGTCTAGATTTTGTTAAGTAAAGTTTTTAAATTTGTAAAGTTCTTAATTCGCTTGAAATATTTGCAAGAAGATTTTGAGTTGCTGTTAATTCATTTTGTGCTATAATTATATTTCTAGCTTCAATATTACTTATTTCTGTACACGTTTTCGTATTTATTTTGGTGACTAAGGCTTTGAGTTTTTGTATGTAATCTAAGGTTGATTCGCCTTTTCTTGAAAAGAATATTAATTGTTGTTGTAAATTAGCTCTTGTTATTGGATCACTAAATTTTTGTTTTAATGAGATTTTTATTTCTGGCCAAGTATTAAGATCTGGTCTAGTTAAAAGAAAATCTTCGGCTGATCCTATAATTTTTGATTTAATTGCCAAAATTACAAATTCTTGTTGGGAAGTATCAGTATTAAAATATCTTGTATAAAAAGTATCTATTTGATTAATAAAAGATTCAAGACGTGATGGGGTACCATCGAAAGTTTTTAAGAGTGAAACAGTACTTCTCAAAGCGTCTGCCATCTTATTAATGTTAGTATCTACACTTATACTAGGGTTAAAAATATTTTCTAAATTGATGTCTGAATAAAGTTCTGTTAATTCACTTGCAGATTGATTATCAAAACTACTTTGTAATAATCTACTTGTAGAAGGATTTTCTAAACTATTTCTTCGAAATGTTTTAGGATAAGTAATGTCTTTACTACAATTCTTAAATTTCCTCATTAAATATGTACTTAACTACTGTTAACTGCGTTAACATTTGTTTTCTTTACAACTAAAATAATTAGTGAAAGTTATTTAAATAATTGTTCAATACAATTGCTTTAATTCAATTATTCACTTTTTCTTTCTTCACACAAAAAATTTGTCTTTGTTCAAAAAAAAATTCTTTCTTCAAAAATTTCAAAACTTAATTAACAGGGATCTCAACTATAAGGGAAGTAAGTAAATATCTTACAATGTGTCCCAAGTCTTGGTCCTGTATCAAACGATGCTTTGCTGAAGAGATGAACTGTTCAGGTTGGCTACCGCTTGTCTTGGACGCTAGCACAGGCCAAATCGTCCTTACTGGCTTCTCGAATGGCGTACCAATAATCGATGTACCAGGAGTTACAAGTGCCTAGTTCGGTCGTAGATGTTCCTGATCCTTTTCTTAACTGTTGAAACAGAAAGATGCAGCACTGATAATCCTTATGGAGATGAAACGTTGTTACACTCCGATTTCAGGATAACCTTTTTTTCGCACTCCGAAAAGGAATCCTACCGACTGCGCCAATTTTATATTCAAACTTGTAACTTGTATTCTTAAAAACTTTATTTTTATTTAAAACACGAAATTACAATGAATGTTGACCGATCTAGAGCTACTTAATGACTAAAGATGGTTACTCATTCTCCTGTATTTATATAAAAATAGTGCTGAAATAGCAAGAATGAATGAGTAATTGGAAATACAATGCTTAATTCTAAATGATTCATCGGAAGTGGCCATATAATTCAAGGTATACATTTAAAGCGTATGCGTTGACTGGATCCTGTCCGAGCCGGGGACCGCGACAAGCTTTCGCTGTGCATTTTGTTTTGTGCATGTGGGATTTTTTTAACAAGGCGCGATTGCCACAAAAAGTTCTGTCCGAGGAACGGATCTTTTCACGTCCCGCTTGTTTCCTATGATGTCAAAATGTGTAAGTCATCCGCGCCAAATTCAAATTGCATTTAACAAATCGTTATTGGCGTTAATTAGATTAGGCATTTAAGTTAGTATTCGATCTGCCAAATAAAAATTTTAATTAATGAAAAACATTTGATTTGTATCTTTAATGATGACTCGAATGCCGAATTAAGGTTACATTTCGTCATATTTATTGGATTCTGAAGACAGCGTGCAGTCACGAACTTCAATTAGGCGGTCCAACAAAACAGTGCTGTCAATATGGCAACGTAGGACCGTAGGGAAAACATTGTTTTCCAGTCTTTCGAATCGCATATTCGGAGACAGAACTTCAATTAGGCGGTCCAACAAAACAGTGCTGTCAATATGGCAACGTAGGACCGTAGGGAAAACATTGTTTTCCAGTCTTTCGAATCGCATATTCGGAGGCAGACATCTGTGTTTTTAATATAAGTGGTTCCACGTGTTTGATTTAGCTGCTTTATTTCAGGGGATGCGGGAGACTCATCCGATACGCTCAGTGTGAAAACTAACGATTTCGCTAGAAAGGGAGCAAATACTGTAAACGTGTGAGGTCTAGCTGTTTCTGCATTCTATCCTGTTCATCTGCTACTATTCTATATAGAATATTAGCGGAATGGCCGCTATGTGTCGGGAGTAGGAGGGGTAACGGCATAGCTTGAAAGAAAAGGTAATCTCGTAAGACCAGTAGTTCTCTCAAGGAGTATCCAGTAGAAGCCGAGATGCATTAAAAGGATTTTATAAAGGAAAAAATGTACAAGTATCTGGAATATAGGGGGTGTACCGGGAGTTTAGAGCTCATCATCCGGACATCCCATCGGTAACGTCTCCAAACTGGAATAAGGTGTAAATTATCTGGAAGGGAAGCTCCAGGTCTGACTAAGCCCCCACCAAGAGCAATTTGGCAAATAGACTAGTATCCTTGTTTATAGATAGATAGTTGGTCAACCGTGGTAATCGAGAGTTCCTGACAGCTGGGGTTTTTTATGGAAACCTTAGTTTATGAATGAAACTACAAATTAGATGAAGGCAAGCGGGAACGGCGGGATTGAAGTAGGTTTAGATTATTGGTTTTAATAACTGATAACCAGTAACTATGTGTACATATTTTTCTTTTTAATGACAGTTTTAACTTATGAGCACCGAATTTCGATTGCATTCAATCACAAACACAGATAAAATCTTTAATTCGAATTCCGAATAGATTAAAAACAAATATTAATAAGATGAGGAATATAAACTTGTGTTATTCATTTTACTTACATTTTATAGTTTCTGAAAAATGTAGATAGATAAAAATGAAATTATAACGTGTTGTCTTATAACTTGTTCTATTCTAACTATACAAGTAAAATTTGGTTTAGTTTGGAGTACCTATCCAGAAAAAATAAAGTGAATAACTCATGTTCAGAAAATAATAAAATTAAAAAAGCATATAGACAGAAGACATGTAACTGAGACCAATTTTTGTAGTTTTAAACATATCAATTCGACATTTCGCACACTTATATCGTTTGATATGAGACAGACATTTGATTGATAAAACCATTTTTTACTTCTGATTTTACCGGAAATGACCTCTAGTTTTTTATTTTAAATAGGATTTTATATATTTGTACAGGATATTGTGTTCATAATGAAAATAGCTTTACCACGATTATAAGCTAACTTGTACCAGTTAATTAATAAATTATATATAAAATAATTGTTTTAAATAGTTCAAAATAAACTTATTTGTTCATTGGTTCGAACACTAATCTAAAAATCATTTTGTGTAATAATATCTTGTTCATGTTTACTTCCCTGGTAAAAGCGAAGTATTGTAATTGTGAAAAAATCGCCCTCCGAGATTTTTTTCAAATCTTCACGTTTCAGGGTCCATAGATGCCGAAAAACATGTTTGCTCAATTCCGTCGGTCTGTCTGTCTGTTCACGGCATAGCTAAAAAACTTTACTCGGTTTACTTCAAATGTTGGTCAAAAATTAATGGTCATATGGCGATGACCTGCTAACATTTCGGTAAAAATCCAATATGGCGGCCTAGTGAAATGTTACAAAATTTATTATTAAAAAACTATTTTTCCAATTTATCTCAAATTTTACACCAACATGAAATATTCTGTTGGAGCCAACTAGTAACATTTTGGTAAGAATCCAAGATGGCGAAACAAAATGGAGCCTTAATAAAATATTCAAAAATTCAGCCTAAAAAAACTGGTTAATGGTTTGATTTTAAATTGTGTGCCATAACTAATCGTGGTATAGGGATCAACTAGTAAAACTGTGTTACTAATTCAAGGAAAATGTCTGTCAATTCGCGGCTTGGCTTAAAGACTACTTACCCGATTGACTTCAAATTTTGACGAAAAGCTAAGGTTTATATGGGTATGACCCTTAGACAAGGAAAGAGAGAGGACGCGTAACACCCGTTTACGGCGCTGGCGCAAATTGAAGCAGAAATTCTTTAGGACGCCATTTTATGGTGCCAGACAATCGAGGTGTCACCACAGTTTCTTTTGCGGATTATTCAGCGGAAAGTGTGTTAAAAACTATAAATTTTGTGTTAGAAAAATGGTGGTTTGTTGTGCTTACAACTGTAAAAGTCGGAGTGACAGAAAGGAACCTGAAGTTACGTTTCACAGGTGAGAAATAATAAAGTAATTTCTCAATTGCATTTAAAAAACCATTTATCTCATGTTCTAAGTAGTTATTTGGTATATTTTAATATGATCTAACAGCTGACTGATTTCACGATACTGCGCAGTGTGGGACATAAACATGACTATTTTCATTCATGATTACCTAATTAAGTATTCATAATTGGGTTAATCTCCTCGAGGAAATGTCATTTGAGCAGTGGTGGCGTTCATATATATTTTAATAATTACGCTTATGAAAAATTGTTTATTACTATATTTTTGAACCATAATGTTAATATTGTTATTATTAACTTTGTTTAATATTATTTTATCTAATTACTATTAGTTCTGCAATAGGAAAATTGGTTTATTTTGATAATAAAACATATTCTTTTGAAGTTTCACATAAGTTTTTTTTTAAGATTTCCTACAAATCTGGTAAGGCGAGAACTTTGGGTTCAGAATCTGAAACTTGCAGACTGGTCTCCAACAAAGAATCACAGACTTTGTTCCAAGCATTTTGAAAAAAAATTCTTTTATCGCATTGGCGAAAGAAATTGTCTTTTGGATGAAGCCGTACCGACAATATTTCCAGAACTGCCCAAATATATGCAACCAAAAAAGGTAAAGTATAGTTTTTGTAACTATCCAAATAACATTGTTTGATTAGTAGAAGTAATTGCTATATTTTTTTTACTTTATTATATAATTTATAAGGTATTTAATATAATATTTATTGTTATTTACTATTACTATAGTTAATTTCTCTTTAATGGTAGGCAAAATTTAATAATTGTTCATGTTTAAACAGTTACACAGTAATACCTCTCTGATATGGAAATTGGAGTATATTTGATTGATAAAACAATATATATGCCTTTAAACCACAATTTCTAAACCATCTAGTTATTTATGCCTAAAGTGATATATAAAGTATGCTAATTACAAATCATAACTATTTATAGATGTTCAAGATATAAACCTATTATAAACCAAATGTTGAGTTAAAGTGGCACAAAAAACTACTATAACATTTATATAACACACATTTTTTAAAGAAATATTAATGAGACTTGATTACCATTTTATATATTTTGGTTGGAAAAAATGTTACTAATTGGTGTACTGCATATTATTTGACTGTACAGTACTAAAAATTTAACAAATCAAATTGTTGCAGACAACAAAGAGATCTCATGAACAAAATATTCAGAATACTGCCTCCACATCAGCAGTAGCTTCTACATCAAGTAGTACCCTGGAAGATATCCATCCAGAGACTCCTAGAAAAAAAAAACTACGTCAACAGCTATTTAGGGAAAGGGTAAAAAGTCAGCAAAAAACAAAGAAGATAAAAATCTTGTCGCAGAAAGTACGAAGGTATAAAAAGAAGGTTTTGTCATTGAAGCAAATCATAAAACATTTAGCTAGTAAAAATTTGATAAGCTCAGAAAATTCTCTATTACTTTCCAACATGTCTGGAATAACCAAAGAACTGCAAAAACGTAAATTGAAAAAAAATGCTAAATATTCTCCAGAATTAAGAAAGTTTGCAATAACGGTCAGTTTTTTTTCACCGAAAGCTTATGATTACATTCGAAAAGTGTTTGATACTTGTTTACCCCATAGGAGTACCATAGGAAAGTGGTTTAAAAATATAAACGCGGAACCAGGTTTTACCAAAGAGTGTTTTGACACTTTAAGAAAATATGTCCAAATATCTGATAGACCTACTCTCATTGCACTTGTTATTGACGAAATTTCAATTCGAAAACAAGTGGAATGGGATGGGAGAAAGTTTCATGGATATGTTTACTATGGGGTAGACTTGGACGATGATCAAAATGCAGTAGCAAAAGAAGCTTTTGTTTTAATGGCTGTTTGCATAAATGGTACATGGAAAATACCAGTAGGGTATTTTTTTGTAGACGGGTTAACTGGCATGCAAAAAAGTTCCCTTGTGTCTCAATGCATAGAATTAATTAAAGAAACTGGTGCCCATCTATTATCATTAACTTTTGACGGTGCTCCTTCGAATGTTGCAATGGCAAATCTTTTAGGCTGTGTCACAGAACTGCAAAATATGAAAACATATTTTACAATTCGTTACAGCAATATTTTTGTTTTTTATGATCCATGTCATATGCTTAAACTAGTTAGAAATACATTCGGAGAGAGCAAACAATTAGTAGATGGTCAGGGGAATTTAATTAAGTGGGAGTACATAGAAAAATTAGAAAATTTATAACAATCTGAAGGACTTCATTTAGGGAACAAACTTAGAAAAGCCCACATCAAGTTTTTTAAGCAAAAAATGAAAGTTAGATTAGCTGTCCAATTATTAAGCGAATCAGTAGCAGATGCTCTAACTTTTTGTGAGGAAACTTTAGGCCTTGAAGAATTTCGTGGTTGTAAGGCTACAGTCAATTTTATTAAAATGTTAAATAATATTTTTGATGTATTAAACAGCCGAACCCTTGCTGCACCAAGATATAAAAAACCCATTTTTAACAAAAATATATTCCAAACTAGGAAGTTTATTTCTGAAGCAATTGATTATATTTCAACATTAAAATTTACAAAAAATCAATTACTAATACATTCCAAAAGGAAAACGGGCTTTCTAGGTTTTATAATATCTTTAAAAAGTGCCTTGCTGATGTATGATGAAGCAATTTCAAAAAATTATCTTGTTTACCTTCCATGTTATAAAATTAGTCAAGACCATCTTGAACTATTTTTTTCATCCATAAGATCAAGGGGTGGTTGGAATAATAATCCTACCTGTAGACAATTTACGGCTGCTTACAAACGACTTTTAGTCCGAGCAGAAATGCGTGAAGGGGGAATGGGGAATTGTATTCCCTTAGATGACATACCTATACTAGTGGGATCAAGCAGGTTTGAAAAACCAGAACTCAATATTGCACCACCTGATTTTCTCCCAGAGGTATCTGAAAAGTATCCAATGTTGCAAAGCATTTGGGAAGATCATGAATATATAATGAATACCCATGTAATTTGTACATGTTCAAAAGAAATTATAATTTATATAGCGGGTTTTGTATCACATAGGTTACAATCATTAATTAAATGTGAAATGTGCATACAATCTTTAATTGGGGAAAAAGAAAATTATTTAAACTCCTTAATTTCCCAAAAAAATCGAGGTGGATTAACATATCCCTCTAAAGACATAATAGACATTTGTAAATTAAGCGAACATTTTTTGCGAATTTATGAGCACGATATCAAAAAGAAGAATTTTTTAAGTATCTTAAAAAGCAAAATTATGTTTAGCTGCATAGAATCAAAATATTTTAATTATTTAAAAGAACATGCATCAGAAGGTACTACAAACCACTTATATTTTTTGATGGAATCTATCATTTTACAGTATTTAAATATTCGTTTGCATTTTATAAGTAAAAGGCAATCTGAAGTAGTAGATCCCATCAGAAGTCAATATACCAAGCTAATTTTGTTTAAGGGACAATAACATTTATTGTATTGGTTTAGCTTTAGTATTTATAATAATGTATATAATTTATAATAATGTATATAATTTTTTAGTTTTAAGTTTTTTGTAATTGTATTTAGTATGTAGAAACCCTGTAAAATATTTCAGCTATATGAAATAAAATATAACGTAATTAAATTATATACCTAGTTTTATTTCAGTATTAAGAAGGTCCATAAATACATAAAAAGCAGAATAGCGAAATACTAATTTTTCCAAGATAATTTACATTACAAAAATTTAAAGCTAACAGGCGCTCGGTAAAAGTTTAAGCAGATTTTAATTTTGCACATGGTTTTCATTTTGATAGAAAATAAATTGCATTTTCGTCTAAAGTCCTCTTACTTATCACCTCTTTTCATATATGCGTCTGTGAACCAAAACGCTAAATAAGTTACATCACAAAAAATGTACATTTATTTCTAATATCAATCATGTGATACGCCACTGAGCAAACATGCGTGGTGCCAGTTGGCCTTCAGTAAAACAGCTGGCGTTATCCGTCCCCTCTCTTTCCTTGTCTAAGGTATGACCTGATAATATTTTCGTAAAAATCCAATATGGCGGCACAATGTTAAAAAAAATTGTTAGAGTGGTGTATTATTTAAGGTTAGGCTCCAGTAAAAATAGCCTTTTTTAAATAGTCAGCGTTTCGCAGTATTTACCTACTCCATCGGTCAGCAGATATTTCCCATTTTATTATTAGGTTTCTAAACGATTTTCGTTAAGGATCCTCTTGTTGTTATGTTAGAGTGAGGTTTATTTGGGGTTAGGATCCAGTAAAATAAAGTCTTTAATTTGTCGACTTTCGCAACTTTATTGTTGCATCCTCAGGACACAGATTTTATATCCTGCATGAAACCAATATTATCAGACTTTACCTATTCCGTTAGTTCGCAGATATTTCCCAGATATTAAGTTTCTAAATGGTTTTCGTTAACGATTTTCTTGTTTTTATGTTAAAGCGTTATATTACTTGGGCTTAGGATCCAGTAAAAAAAACAAAAGACTGTTTTTAAATTGTCGACGTTTCGCAACTTTATTGTTCCATCCTCAGGACACATATATAGATCCTATATCTTGCATGAAACCCATATTATCAGTCTTTACCTTTTCCGATGGGCCGCAGATATTTCCCAGGTATTAAGTTTATAAATGGTTTTCGTTAAGAGTCCTCTTGTTGTTATGTTAGAGTGGTGTATTATTTGAGGTTAGGAAATATCTGCGGACCAACGGAGTAGGTAAAGACTGATAATTTGGTTTTCATGCAGGATATATAATCTATATAAATGTCCCGAGGATCCAACAATAAAGTTGTGAAACGCCGACAATTTAAAAAAACACTTTTGTTTTTTATTACTGGATCCTAACCCCAAATAATACTCCTAACCTAACATAACAAGAGGATCGGTAACCAAAACCATTTAGAAATTGAAAAAAAATATTAGTAGTTAAAATAGGGGAGCGCCTCCTCCTCCTCCTCTTCCTCTCTCTCATGTCCCCATTCTTATCTTCCTCCCCTTTTATTCTCATTCTCAACATATTTTTAATTTTTTCTCTTTGTCCTCCCACATTTGATTTTGTATTCTTAAGTCTTATAAATAGGTGCATCAAGATCATTTTAGTATGCTGAGGCACATTTACTAAGCTGTGCTCGAGTTGCGTAAAAAGTTATTTTTGAATTTTTCCACCAATTGTGTATAAAACAAAAAGAAAAAATGTGTCAAATAATAAGTGAATTATGTGTAATCGCGAAAAACTAGCTACACCTATCAGACAGTTAAAAGTTAAATATCTCAATTTCTTTGAAGTGATTTCGAAAGATGAATACACCAAGCTGTTTTATCCACTGAAACGAGATTATTTGGAAGCAATTGACTGTTGTGATGATTATTTAGAAGGAATTATAAGCCTTACTACGTTTTCAATACATTTGGGAAATCATACTTTGTTGGAGAATTAAGCCACCTATTAGAATTTATAGGAGAAGATTGCCAATTTATACCTGCTATTATTGCAACCCAAAAGAGGTTTCAATTATACGGAGATAAAAAACAGGTATTATCAAGAAAAGGCAATCCTATTCGCAAGAGACGTCTCCCCACATATTTAAGATATTATGTTAAATAAATTAAATGGCTGAGTTGCTGATTGCAATTAAATTATTAGAGGACAAATTTAGTAATCTTTCAAAAACCTATTTCTCATATTCTATGGCAAGTGGTCCGGAGTGGATAGACTTTTATTGTCTTATTCTAGATCTAAAAGATATCGGCTTTGGTTACTATCTAAAAGACTTGAAGCAATTTATTGACGAGGATACTATTCAAGAAATTGAAAAGAAAGAATAAATTTAATAATATTTACAATGGAGCAAGTGGTTACTGAAATGTATGAAGAGTTTATTATATCTGCTGCATACGTTAAGAATATAGATGGAATGGAACAATGTAAATTAGCCGCCAAATTTTGTAATGATTATTTAAAATATAAAAATGAGTATGAACTTTTAAATGAATTTAGAAAATTAGATTTAAGGTATCATATTAATTGTATTCAATCATGGTTAGTTAATGCAAAATAAAAATGTAATTAAGTTTTTTTACATTTTTATTCTTTCATAAAACAATTGTCATATAAAAATAACACATTTGTCAAAGCACACATACAAGGTGATTTTAAATGATAGAAGCATTTTGGTTCCGTTAGCTTTAGCGCTGGTTGTTCATCTATTTCAATCACAGGCTTTTTAGAATATTTCTCTATAAAAGTCTTTTTTTCGGTTCCTTTTACAAAAACAAAAAATCTGCTTTCAGTGTTTCAATTATTTTTGGGAAATGATGTAATGGAGTAAATCCATTATTCCAATGTATACAATGATGATTTTTCATTAGCCATACCGCCTGCTTGTGACGATCAAGTGAAAGAAACTCCATTGGAAAAGGCTTTTTAAAAATGTAATGAGTCATTTCATAACCATCAAAATCTGCAAGCTTTTTCGGTATAAATTTATTTTTTTCATCCTTGAATCCTTGAATATCCATAACCAATCCCATATTTTCAAAGCAGCAAATTTTTTAATGAGAATTTTTTTACTTGAATAATTTGCAATTTCTTCTTTTAGTTGATTAATTTTAAAAATAAATTTTTCAATTTGTTGTTGTAGTTTTGATGTCATGACTAAATCTAAAAGCTTTTGAAAATCCCTTTAAATTAAATCGAAATATGAAAATAGTGGGGATAAAGTTTATAATTGTTTCACAACTTTAGTAAGAGGGTTGTAGCTAAATAATTTGTCATATAAAATAAGACAATAAGCAGAAGTATCTTTTTTAATTGCATTGTGTGTCTCAAATTCAATTCTCATTACTACGGATCCCGTTTGAATTGTTTCTTTTTGATGGGAGCAATCAATATGTGTAATAGGACTAATGTTTTTGAATTGTTCAGGATTAAAAATGGGTTCATTTGGAACACCATAGTAAGACTGTCTAAAGTTGGCAAACATTTCGTATAAAGCAGAAAATTTGTTTTCTTCGAAATTTAAGTACAAATTGTGATAAGGATATCTTTCAGAATTTAAAAATACTCTAATATTTGACAAGGTAATATTGTCAAATTTACTCATATCTTTAGCAATTTTTCCTTTTCTGTTTTCTTGAAAGCCAATCACAACATGACGAGGAGCTTCTAGTTTACTAGTTGTTTTTACCGGCCATGTGTTTCGGTTAGAGAAGAATATTCAATAAGTTCCCAACTCCTGAATCCTATCAATATATCTTTATTTGATTCTAATATTTTTGATAGAGCAAGTTGTTATGGCATATCAACTAGAATGTGAGGAACTTTCCAATAAATTTTATCGAAAGTAAACAATGGAGTGTTAGGAGGACTAACAGGGTGTGCCGGATCTTCTTTGAAGATAACACCATCTAAATCATCAGTTGATCTAATAAGAACTAATTCCTGTTTCATATTCATAATAATTTTTCTGTAATCTTCAAAAAATCCTGAACGCATTTTTAGTGGTATGGAAACGGAGAATTTTCCATCATTATCAACTAAAATTTTATCACCTTCTTTTCGATGTGGGAACCAACCTGCATTTTCCAGTTTTAAACTTTCGTTGGTATTGTGGGAGAGGTAACCTTTTAAGGTTGATGCTAATCCAACATTTCTTATTGAATCTATAGTAATTCCGTTTAGTTCATAGCGGATTTCTCTGAACAA
The DNA here is from genome assembly GCA_030620095.1 of Kuschelorhynchus macadamiae. Taxonomy (NCBI): domain Eukaryota; kingdom Metazoa; phylum Arthropoda; class Insecta; order Coleoptera; family Curculionidae; genus Kuschelorhynchus; species Kuschelorhynchus macadamiae. The sequence continues at coordinate 140,491 of JAUTXW010005392.1, forward strand.
AAAGGCTATACCATTGTTAATAAATAGCAATTCTTTCTTATATTTATCTTCTGTATTAGTTAATTTTCCTTCGATATAAAGTAAATTATCTGATGGTAGAGTGTAAGCATCGAGTTCTTGAATTGGGATCCTTATTTCATCATTGTAATTGAATTTTGAAGAAATATATGGTTGATATGTGTGAAGCTCTGAACTAACGATGGAATTGTCTACATAAAGCTTTTCGTTTACGTTTAACATGTTCATTATTTTAAAACAGTGAAACCCAAAGATGTGAGAAATTTACGATTATCTCGTCTTACCTTGTTGGTGTTGGATTTGATACTGAACTGTTGTTTAGTCTTTTTCTTTTTATAAGTTTTAACTTTGTTGATAGTGGTAGGTGCAAGTCTCATTCCAAGGGCTCTATTATATCTAACAACCATTTTATATGTCACTAGCTTGTAAATGTAACCTTATTGTTATAGTTTCTCCTCTAAAACTGATAAGTTCTCCGTCTTGATCAACTATTTTAACGGTTATATTGTTAATTGCTTTGACGCTAACTGGAAAATATAAAATAGGCAAAGGAGATTCCACCATTTTATAGCCTGGAGCTACAGTTGGATAAAACTGGTGAATAATATGAACAGGTTTACCATTACTGTAAGAACCGACACAAATATTACAATAAATACAAATAGCATTCACCTTAACTATTTTTGCAACATTATCTGATTCTTCCTCTTCCATAGCTTTTGGTATCCTGCTATTAAAACCCAACATTTTTCCTATCAAATCTTCCTTGGTAAAATCAATTTTTCTACTACGCATTAAAAAAGTTTTTAGAGTGTTAACATTTGCTTTAAAAAAAAAAATTTTTCATTCGGAAATAAATCTTCTATACTTTCTCTTATGTATGTTTCTATATCTGTAATGTCATAAGTTCCGTCGGGAATAACAATTACTTTATTATCTATATAAAATTTATTATATCCTTCTTTTATATTGGGAATAGTCGTAAACGTTTCAAAATCAGCTAAACCCAGGTAATATTGTTTTCCATCCTCTAAATATATGGGTGGATTAAAATCAGCAGACAAAACAGAACTGTTTGCTGATATGGCAATTGTGGTGGACATTGCAGTTTATTTATGAATGAGATATTACAACAAATAATGAGTTTATATATTTCTTTGAAAAAATTTTAGGGATAGTTGACCACAGTTATATGAATTAAGTTTTTGTTTGTTTTCATAAGTATAAAATACATCCACTTTGCCATTCGAATTAAAATATTTGAAAAGTTCAAAAGGTGGTTTTAAATTTCCATAACTATCAAAATATATTACATTTTTGTTATTTTTAATATAAGCAGTCCAATGAGATCCTTTATTTTGTTTTTTATCCAAATTTACAATACCACACTCTTTCAGATTATTTTTTTTTGGAAGTTCATCGAGCATAAAAGCACCTCTAAAGCCAGTTATTTTTAACAGCTTTACATATTTAATAATATCATTGTTCGTCAGTGCTCTTTTTGGAAAACTTATTTTGAGTTTTTTTTTGTCTGATTGCTTTCATTTTGACTGATCCTCCTTTATAAGGTCTAATAAATAGTCCTTTTCCTTTATATGGTCTAATATATAATCCTTTGCCTTCTTTAGGAGCATTTTCCATTGCAATATTATGCCTATGTATTTCTTCTAGTTGCTGTTTAGCTGTTTTAGCATCATTTACTGCCTTAGTAATTCCTGCCGCGCCTCCACCTAGTGCACCCAGGGCGCCAAGAATGGGAAACAAAAGAGGTAGAAATCCTCCAACTTTTTTGGGCGTTCGAATGATACGTTTTTTTCTCAATTTAAGTTTACCCCCTTTTTTATTTTTTAATCCCAAACCGAACTTTCTTTTACCCTTCATTATTCCTGCAACACTTAGAGCTGCAATTTTTTCACCAATAGAAGAATCCTTAGCTTTTACCCTATCCCAGGCTTTTTTTTCTAATATTTGGTCAGATATGTGTCTTCTTGATAAATCTTCAGTCTGAGAGTATGATATATCGTGTTCTTTACAAGCAGAATCCAATGGATTTATACCAACGTCACCTTTAGTTAATCTTTTCTCCAAGTTGGTGCCTGGACCACAATAATTATATCCTGGTATATGAACTTCGAAGGGTAGTTTACTAATTAATTTATTTACTAAACCAGAGCCTTTTCTATTACGTCTTTTGATAGTTTTTTTCAACTTATGCCGACCCACAGTCATTGAAGTTCTTTTTATACTAAAAACACATTGACATTTTTCTGGTATAAATACTTTTACAGCTAAAAATATTTACTAGTGTGATTAAGAATGAGGATTGAAAAACAAAAATTCTCTTTACCAGTAAATAATCATGACGAAAAAATTTTAAGTAAACAGTTGAGAAAGCATGGTGACTTATTTTGCGGTGCGTGGTTCAAAAAGAGGACTCATAGTTGGTTGCAGTGGTAGCGGTAAAACCAACGTTATGCTTACACTGCTCGAGCATCCTAATGGAATTAGGTTTGAAAATGTCTATGTTTATTCAAAGTCATTAGATCAACCAAAATATGAATATTTAAGAAAGTTGTTAAAGCCTATGAGAGAAATTGGATACTTTGAATACGATAGCAATGAGAACATTATTTCACCTCGTGTGATAAAGCCAAATTCCGTTATCATTTTTGACGATA